>KZ539351.1:2946-24980 GCA_000934665.2 Catajapyx aquilonaris
TATCAGTGTCATGGTATGATACATACTAACATATAGCCTACAACTGTTCATTGCGTGCAGTCGCACCGATGCACAGCCCTAAGGCCGTCTCTGGGGTTAATCTTCCAGGACATTCATGGGTGATTCTCCAAAAATCATCTAATGCAATATCTGGCTTTGATACTAGAAAATTGTTAAATTACTTCAATGAGAAGCTCTTAGCAATTTCCGACCCAATTGAGGGGTGTGGGGGAAAACCATGATAACTGTCATTTTTCACCTAAACACCTAGCAACTATGTATAAGACATGACAAACAGTTTGGTATACTCCAAGTTCATGTATCATGCATGAGGCGGCCACACGGACTAGATCACAACCAGCATTCCCTATGATTTGTTAAGAAAATCAAATTTCAATTCGCTCTCCTGAAAAATTTATTACTCTTTTGTCAGTTATCATGTTTTTCCCCCACACCCCTCAATTGACAGAAGGGAAAGTCCAACCAGTCTCGTTTGCATCATGGTTGAGCACAAATAGTTCTTAATCAACTTTAACTTGCTGAAACTCCTCTCACATGATGCAATAGAGCAGCGGTTCTCAAACTTTGCCACATCGGGCCCCCCTAGAAAGTAATTTCAGATATGCCCCCCAACAACCGAATAAGCCCGCCGCAGGCGAAAATTTTTTTGTTCAACGTCACACAATCTTAGGTGAATGCAATAACTGACAAAGTACAGTGGAATCCTCCTATACTGAAAGCACATCGCCTATAAGCAAGTAGAAAGATCGGTCCCTTACTTCATATTTCCAGCAGTGCCAATGTCCAAGCGCAGTTGAAGCCGGATATAACAGACTTGTCTGCTATTATCTGACTGCACAAATCCTTATTCGGAACTGCACTTTTGGCTTTTAGAATTCACGAATTGTGTAGAACTGCATGCTACAGTAAGCCCTGAGAAGTAGTTGTTACCTAATCTGTGCGACTTTTATCCTTTTCGAGTCACAGATTTTTTGGGTTCGCCCCCTGTTCGCCCTGCCACCCCTTCGCGCCCCTCCAGGGGAGCGCGCCCCACAGTTTGAGAACCGCTGCAATAGAGACTGGTACAGTCAATAGAAGAATGTTGGTTGTCAGTGAATTTGGAAAAACCTCTTGAAGATTGTTCTTCACAATGAAATTGGCTATGACAATTGGCTTTGATGACTTGTTGGGCGCTCATCAATATCCCCTCCCCCCTACTCGGTGCTCATGTCCATTTTGAAATATGCCCCCTGGCCGCGGTCCTCAGTCGAGACTGCTTTTTTCGCCCCCCTTTGCTGATTGCGCCCCCTAATTGGCGAAACGGGGGGGGGGCGGTCTTCACCCCCCAACCCCCCACAAAACACGGCATTGACCACACCATTGCATTGTATTCGGTTGGGGATGTGATGATTAATCCGAGATTACAGAACTGAGAACGCACATTCAAAGTGGCCCCGGGCCGCCCCGGGGCCGCCCCTAGCCACTGTCCGTCCACAGTCACGGTCCGTCCCCGTCCTCACTCCACACATTTGGTTGGTGAGGCGATGGAAAATCCGACCTGACGGAAGTCACATCCAAAGAGGCCCCGGGACCGCCCCAAGCCTCAGGCCTCCCCCGGGCACTCTCCCCCGCAACCTGAAGCAAACCCTGCCCCACCAAAACTCCCTGGGGGCCTGAAAAAGCCCAGGGCCAACACTCCCATAAGTCCTATGGAATCTCGAGACGTCCCGTGGATATACAGGATGTTTTCAATCGCGCGCCTCCCGTAACTTTTCACCACGGTGGCGTCCGTCGTCCGTATGGGAGTTACGTCACAATTTATGCCCCTGCAGACTTACGCGAGCCACCACGATTCCGGCATAAATCCTTATTCTTCCACATGTTATGCCATAGGTCCAGCTCCGCGATGATACCTTCCAATTCATAAAACTCTGTAAAGAATTCTGCTTGTTTTTAAAAGTCACTGACACTCATTTTTAGAGGATGCAGTTTTGTCAAGGCTAAAGGTGGGGTATGTTCTTGGGAGAATCGTATATTTAACGATGATATAAGCGAATCAAGATATGGTATAATTAGTGAACGCTTCCAGTAGTCATTAACGCTGTCTGATGGATGATTGCTCCGGTGTCTTTGCTTGTGAGCATGCCTTGGAACAGATATTAATAATTCATACCCCGTTATCAGCCTATCGGCTCTTTAGGGGGGAAGTTTTTTGTTTTGCCTGGAACTCTTTGCTTTCATTTTACTGCGCTTTTTGGGATAGGATAGGGACGGAAGGAAGCGGCTGTGGCCTATTAATTACGGAAGCAACTCCGGAATTTTCCTGGAAGGACCGTGGGAAACCGCAGAAAACCACGGTCAGAGTTGCCGGCTCCGGGATTCGAACCCAGGACCTCCCGATTAGCAGTCGGACGCCTTATCCACTATGCCAACCTGCTTCGGTCGTGGAACAGATATTTGAATAGCTGATTTTCTAAAGGGCGGAAGTCCATTTTCGTCAGTTTTGATGCGGATTTGTCTAGATAAATAGCTCCCCTATGAACTGACATTGTAGAGGGCTGATTGTAGTGAAGTGAAGACCACACTGCCAACAGAAATCAACTTTCCCAAGGCGTACACATAGGAGGTCCCCATCAACGACAGAAAAATTGCGGACAGATTGCGGTTAAGAAAGTCCTCAAGTACATCCCGGAAGAGCACCGCCCCTTCTACGACAAAATCGTGTCGTGGAAGACCACTGTAGCGGACTCTGATGACTGAAAACCAGATACTTTTCAGTACATTAAAGGATGTTGTCAAGTTACAACAGGTTTGAACATTACTGTAATGCGTTGATTTTCTAAAGGGCGTAAGTCCACAACTTTGAAGAGGTCCATGTAGAGCTATGCATACCTAACATGTGCTACTGTACGTATTTAGTAGTGATTAACTGTTAGTAACTTCAGCTAAATTGCTTCCCAACGCAGACCTTTAGCTTTGACGGAATTTTGTTTTTTTACGCAAAACATGTACTATATCGCCCAAAAAGATAGAGACGATTTTGCATTTGACTCAAGTGCAACTTGCACTTGAATCAAATGCCAATCGTCTCTATCTTTTTGAGCGATATAGTACACAGTGACTTACGCCCTTTAGAAAATCAGCTATTCATTTCTATTTCCGATTTCACTGCAATGTCTTGCGCTTTTTGAAGTACTTCGTCAGCGAATTTGTACAGACTCTTCCATACCTTTTTAAGAGAGGAAGGCATTGTCTAACGGCTAGGGCATGTCTGTAGAAGACAGAGTGACTATGGCTGCACTCCTTCGATTTTTTTTACTTATTTCTGGTGACAGCTCAGGTAGTCTGGACAGTCATTGCTTCCGGCCAACTGTGAATACCTTGATGCAGTAGTAACATACAATGCCATTTGTGGTGAAAAATTAGTCCAATAATAAACTAAAAATTTCGAGGCCGTTGTGTTAAATGGCAGGTGGACCCGTGAACTACTGGATTTTATTGAAACAAGATTGGCAAATCACGTGAGCGTGATTAGAGAAGACTTTTTCGTGTTTACTGCTATTGTCCCCAAAGTCAGGCACGGGACTGGGAGGGGAGATCTGGGGGAGGGGGCGATGGGGGGACTGGGAGGTCAGCGGGAAAGGGACGTGGAAAGGGGGGACGTGGACAGGGGGGTGAATGGGCGGTCAGGGGGAGGGGGAGGGAGCAGCCAGAGGGCTCGGAAAAAGTCTTGGCTCTGTCTGTCTGTCTGATACCTGTCCACAGACAGGCAGAGAGACAGAGCCGTTCTATAATACTTTTTTCTTCGAAAAAGTCTAAAAGCATCCTGCTATTCTCAATGTTTCCGCGGAGGCCTATATGCATAGCTTTGCGGAGCCCTTGGGACACCATACAAAGTGTTCCACGATGTGTTCTGGCAAATAGCAAGGAGCCAGGACTTATCAGACTCGCCCTGTGTGTGGTCAGATGGTCACCACCCAGGATCTGCTACACTAAGTAGTGATATACAGTAAAACTTCTATAAGTCGAACTTCCCTAAGTCGAAGTTCTCTATAAGTCGAAGAAAATGATGAGCTTGGTTGGTCACAATGTAAAATAATAGGAAATAAACATCCCTAACTCGAAGTGCAGGCAGGGCCTTACGATGGGATTTCAATGCATTTTCAGTCTCCCTAAGTCCAAGTTCATGTTGGCGAGGACGGAAAATTTTCTAATTTCCCAACCGAAGGGTCGAGAGTAGGCCACATGTATCAATACAGAAAGGCTCAATTTCCTGATCTCGGTCTACCAGACGTACCGAAAGAAGTGTTTGGCTCGATTGTGACAATTGAATCCTTGAATCTAAGAGTAGGCAAATGTCCATAACGGAGATTTTTTACAACAAAACAATGAGGAAGTGTGATAGTGAGAGTTATTTTTAAGTTATCGACACCTTTCGTGGCTGGATATAAAGGTAGGCTTCCTTATAGAGTTATGTGCTTAAAGAAATCCAAGCTTCACTAACTCGAATCTTCTATAACTCGAAGTTTTTTCCGGTCCCATGGAGATTCGACTTATAGAGGTTTTACTGTATTATCAATCTCACCATCTTGGTGCTGTCTGCTGTGGAGACCATTTCCCCACTACACAGAGTGATCCTCTTGTCCATGAGATACCATCATGGAAGTTTTTCGGACGCATAATGAAACACTTTGTATTCTGTCATACATCTTTGCCGGACAATTGGAAGGATTGATATATTCTCTTACCTGTGGATTTCCAGTAGTACGGCCCACTGATTTGTACTCATTCTCGTAATTATCTGCACAGTGACCAGAGTCTACTAGGGAATGTTGTCCATTCGCATGCCCATTTGGATAACCACCCTGTCAAGGAGTGAACAAAAGTAGTCATAAGTAACATACGCATTGAGAGATTACAGGAGTGAATTGCTTGCAAACGCCATTAGTACGAGGGCTATTTTTAAGTTCTCATGAGCTGTGAATCAAAAACAAAGAGCGGTGGATTCTTTTCTACTTACAAAGTTAGCTACATTCTTATGCTATTTATCGACATAGTCACCATCCCAATTGAATCACTTATCATAACACATCACCATCTTTTGTATGCCTATCCCATAGAACAGAGGGCTCAAACATGCGGCCCCCTTCTTTTGCGCCGCACTAACCTCGGAGAGGCAATGCAATGGCGCCATGGCGGCTGGACTCAGCTCCGCTAATCCAGCCGTATGTGAGGCAGTGCGGACCTGGCAATCTGGCATACATATTAAATATGCGTATCCTGATTTTGGCAGTGGCTATCTTCATGGGGCTTCAAGAAGTAAATTAATTTACTTTTAAAAAGACGGGGTCGGAGCAAGGTCGGAGCGCTATCATCCGAGAGGCGCGATTTTTAAAACGGGCGTTCGAAATGGAATCAGGTAGGACAATGGCATAGCAACATGGAACAGTCTAGCAGGCATGATAGTAGGGCCTAGGCGCAGGGGGAATAAATGGCATACAGGTTAGCCAGGCTCCTGCACAACATTCGGCGTGTGTGGAGAGTGCGGCATGTGGCCAACACCCCTACCTCACCTTCGGATTTATCGTCCCCGCCTGGATCCATATTCTTTGCCTTCTTCATCCCCTTTCCAGCCATTATCTCACTCGATTGACTTGTCTGCAACGTGCACCAAGGCTACTTCTACTACTGGATCGGAATATAAGCCTTGCGTGCACACAACGTGTCTGCTACCTACAATGCTGCTACCGAAAACCAAGCCAAATGCCGAAGTACCGAACCTCCGAACGCAAATTTATTAGTTTACGCCGCAATCCTTGATCGTTGTATCATCCCAGATCCGGTTCCGAACAGAGGCGGGCGACGATCTTCATTTGTTTCCCCAGCTCCGAATTTCATTGCGTAAATCCGTCATTACTAATTGTTTAAGCATCAAAAATGTGTTTTCAGGACTATAAAATATATGAAATAAAAAAGACATGTATCAATATTAAAAAGCCCATTTATCGCACAGACAGTGCCCGAAAACCTGACTGTGAAATCGTGGCAACACCGCGACTCGGTAGTGCACCCTTCCAACCTAGTGCCCTCCTCTAAGCAGGCAGTGAGGCAACTCTGAATGGGAGCAACTAGTGTGGCGCTAGTGCGGACCTAGTTTCGCACTAGTTAATGAGGACTTTTGCGTTGCATTAGCCAACGACTCTGAATACGGACCCATGTCTGCATTTATGGCTCTGCCATGGTTTCAGTGGGGAAGTCTGGGAAAATATTTCTTCTGGAAGTGTCAGGTGTAGTTGTGTTCGGTAGCACCAAGACTCACAAGGGCATAGATTCGACTGGCCGCAGAGGAAATGCGGCCCAGATGTACAGATGTTCGGAGTCTGGTGGCTCACAGAATGACCGCCTGACACTGTCCGTAATTTATTATGCCCCACGCTAGCGTTGGGGGTGCATAGGGCCCTAGGTCACCTGGTTGGGGGGGGGGGGGGGGGAATTAATTNATTGGGACTAAAAATGACTACTCATCTTGGGCCCATCCTTCCAAGTTACTCTTTAGTCGTGCTTTATACTCCATCGTGCTGGTTAGTCGTCAGTGTATTCCCGCATCAGTGATCTGTGCATCAGGACGCCCAAAAATGAAGAGGTAAAGATTGATTCACAAATGCGGCGGATGCGGATGGCTGAGCGAGCGGCAGCGCCGCCATCTTGCCTCCTCCATCTGCCTGCTACCCGTCCGCGCCAGTCCAACCAGATGGACTCGAGCTGTCCCCACCGCCCAGAGTTTCCGCCCGCAGAGCCACCGCCGAATATGTGAATTGCCACCGCTCACATTCCGCACCCCCATCGCACGCTTTCCGCCCGCTCAGCCATCCGTCGAGTTTGTGAAGCAGCTCCTTGAGTCCCTAGCCACACTAGGGGGAATCGCCGCGACGGAATTTCCGATGTGGTCCGCTCAAAAATCTCAAACACATGGAAATAAACGGGCTTCCGTCGGGATAAGGCACACACGCCGGTTTTTCCGTCGTTCCGTCGAACACCAGCGGAAGACACAGCAGAGAAAATCCGCTCAGTTTTCCGCCGGGGACAACAATCCCACTGCAATACATTGATTCCGGCGGGGAAAGGCCACACTACCGATGGAGAAATCGGGTTCGCTGGCCCTGCACCAGGGGGATTGGTAGCTGAAAGGGCCGCAAGGCGGCAGCATGGTCGACGGAAATTCCGCTTGACAAAACGTGACAAAATCAAACCGTTCTCAAAATTGTTATTCCGTATATTTTAACGTATTTCATAATTAAATTAGCCTAAAGGCCATTTCACAAAAAAAATGTCGCGCGGCAAACGGCGCGACTTGCGGCAAATTTTTATTTATATTTATTGTTGCCAATTGTTGGCAACAATAAAATTTGCCGCAAGTCGCGCCGTTTGCCGCGCGACATTTTTTTTGTGAAATGGCCTTTACAGTTGGCCGGCTGTACTCGAATTTCGAGTTTTCCCAGCGGTATTTTTGAAATTAATTTATGAACTTCTATGGGAGTAGAATTGTTTCCACCACATTCATAGGGTTTTCCATGATCGGGTAAGTATATCTTAGCTGTTATTGTTTGTAAAATATCTTGTTCGCATCTTCAGCGCATGCGTAAGCAGAAAACTAGGCGACGCGTCGCCTAGTTTTCTGCAGTACCAGCTGTACCCGCCGCCGTCGCGACGGCGGGTACAGCTGGTACTGCGCGGATTGCCGAGATTCTAGGTGGCTGGGGCTCAAGGGGGTCAACTTACTTTGTTTTTTACTTTGTATCCTAAGCAATTACAAGTATAACCAAAAACCTCGCCAAAAACCTTTATTGAAAAATTTAAAAAATCTCTATGTGACCATTTTATTTGGACATGTGAGTTCAAATGGATTCAAGAAATGAAACATCTAACTAGGAAAAAAACGTCTCACCTTGGTGTCAAGATGGGGTGTCACATCTGATGCAATGATTGTTAGCATGGGAACAAAACTTTCCATTACATTGCCATCCATAACGGATGTTCGCTTCCCTTTGAAAATCCCACAGCGGTCAGTATGGCTGCTACCTACATTCCCATTGCACTGGTGTAAATCAGGTGCCCTGGTAAGTCGTCGACGACAAACAACAACGGTAGTGCATGTAGTAATGCAGGTCAATCCAATCAATATACCTACAATCACTCCTGAGCCAGATAATAAAAAATACAAAGTTTAGCTTTATTTCAACAGTCTTAAAGAAAGGGTTCAGTGATTTTGCATGTTGAGCTTCAAAGATCAAGGAAGACCTGATTCCTAAAATATGGTCAGTTTTTGAATTTGACGCCGCGTAAGCAAATGCAGTTAGGTCAAAGGCGCAATCCGCTACGGTAGTATTTGATTTGGTAATCGTACAGCTAGCACCGCCCGCGGAGATCCCGGTAACCTGCAAGGACAAGGACCCAATGAGATTGGCTTACCCACGAAGTCAATTTTTGTACTAGGAAATGGATGGATAGGAAATGGATGGCCCTTCCTCCGACGCCGTCACATGCAGCCAAGATGTGGGCAATGTGTATTTCTCGTCTCTCTCCGGATTATACCTCGCGACACTACCCGCCTTGGTAAAGGCCGGTATCGACGTAAAAGTTTCTCGAGCACGAGTCCTCTTCAGCGAGGAATCTTGCTCATCGAGACGGACTCTATGTCGCCTCAGGTTCCTCGGACAGTCTGTGGGTTAAAGTTGAAAATTTTCTACTTTTTCTCGTTCCTCTGATCCGATCATGCACAGTTGGCTCCTCTTGCACAAGAAAAGTTTTACGTGGATACGGGCCTTAAAGGGACACTCCACTTAAAATACAAGTTGGCCCCCAAAAATCGGGCAAAAAAATACGATTCCAACGACACCAATAATGAATTTTTCCGATGAACGATGACCCCAGGGGAACCGGCTCATTACGCGTATTTTAGCGATACGGTTGTAACCGTATGCTACTGTTCACGACACCCTCGCCGCCTGGCGGCAGGAATGGGAAATGGAGTATGCTCAGCTCTGCCCGCGAATTCAAACCTGAACGTATTCGAACCGTATGCAGTGGTAATTTGAACAGTGAAATCCATCCTGGACTTTAAAATGTTTATTTACCATACAATTGACCATTTTTCTACCCTTCCTGACAGTCCCATGACACACTTGCGAAGCTGGTGCGCTAGTGTTGCCTAGCGCGCCTGGCGCGGCAGTTGTTTCTTGAGCACTCTATATACTTCTCCGGTTTGCCGCAGGATGCTGTTGTATCGCCCTTCTTAGCAGACGACGTGTGTAGATATATGATTTTCCGTGTTACCGTTGGGCGTAGAAAAAAAAAAACCGATTGCACATTCGGAATCATGATTTTTTTCCCGATTTTTGGGGGCCAACTTGTATTTTGAGTGGAGTGTTCCTTTAAGTCTCGAACTGGTACGGAAGTATATCCTGCCGTTGGCGTCCCTCTCTCCTACTCGCCCTCCCTCCGACCTTCCCTTCCATCCCCCCTGCCCTTGGCACCCGGGGCGGGTTCCGCTATGGTCGAAAACACAAAAACCTGGCTTGCAATGGGCCAATGACCTGTCGCAATGGGGGCGGCCATCTTTTTCCCCTTGCTTAGAGCTTCCATCCTTGCCGCTAGAGAGAACCGTGTTCGGTGCTGATTAAAAAAAATAACGACTTGAAAATTTACGCTCATGGTACATTTGCTACCAAAACAGACCAGATATTCAGAATCAGGGAGTCCTGCTTGAATTTTAACACCCAACATGCAATATCACTGAACCCTTCCTTAAAGATGAAGGACAACCTACCTATGTGATAATCATGCAGAGGTTGATCATTAGATGAACTCTGGGTGTTGCCGTCATTAGCCAAAATCACCATAGGAATGGTAGGGGTAGCTTTCCCCAATCCTGCTCGAGTGGCTGCCCGAATGTACATGTAATATCGCATGTTTGACAGCAAACCTGACAACTGGATGAATCATCCCATACAGTTGGTCCTACTATATTCTAAATGGCAGAGGGTGGGTTTTTCGTCCTCCTGCAAGTCTCTGATAACAGCCAGCTTGTGCCAGTCAGAATTATTCTCCCATGAAATTTCTTATGGGTTACCAGTTTAACTATTGTTGACATGTACTGCTGATTTTAGCAGTAGGACCAAACACCTACCAATTGTCCATAAGTATTGTCAAGCCTGATTACCTTGCACTTTGTGACGTTGCCGTCAACTTCTTCAACTTGCCATTTATCCTGGTTAATATTCAGGTCATTCGCATAATATATGTTATACATTAATATTTGTCCATTGGTTGCTTCGGGTGATTTCCATCCAATCATGATGCTGGTTGAGTTGAAAGGGTCCCAACTTGGCTCCAGTGGTGCACCTGGTACTAGAAATGAAACACAGCAGTAACATTAGCACCAGTGTTGTACAAATGCTTACTCAGGGCCAACTCAACTCCTAATCAACCAATATCAGATCTTCTATATTCTTGGGCATAGCAAAGATCTTAGGAGAGGAGGGCAAAAAACCCGGGGAGGTGGGGGGGATGGTGGTCTGGTGGCTATGCTACTGGCAAGCCAAGCAAGATGTCCGAGGGTTCAAATCTCGTCCCAGCCACATTCCCTGGGTCGGATCTTTTTCCGCTTTTCACCTGACGTGTCCGGGCAGACTTGCACTCCCTTCTCTCCCCAGGGACAGGAGAAAAGGTCTGGCTTTAAGGACTGTCCGAAATGACTCTCTCTACATTCTATGAAGACTGCTAGAATAAGGCATTCTTATGATGTGCAATATGAATTTTTAATGTAACTAAATAAGAGTAATTTTATTGCTAATAGAGGTGACTACTCTGAAGGTACGCGTCTTGCACCTGCAATAATTTTATATTTAGTAAATATCGAAAATCCGTTCTCCAGATTGGGCGGAAATGTCAAGTAAACATTATCCTGATCATTTGACATTCCAAAGATGTCGTAGCGGTCGATTACACTGATCTGCATTTTTTAAATTTATTCTGTTGTTTTGAAATAAACATGTGTGTCCGAGCGGATTTTCTCAGCAGATTACGAAAATGACATTGAAAATCTCCTACTACGTCTAGTTTTCGAGTTACAGGGTGTGCCATAAATTCACATGGGTATGTCCACATGTCCAGCGCGTGACGTGGATGGAGTTGACCTACCGTCTTTACACCACATTGTGGTGACACTCATCCTTGTTACGACCACCAAGTTTGATTCCGATTGCATCATTCCACTGGGAGTTATGCACCTCAGAAGGTGTGAAAGTGTGGGTCGGAGGTGCATATCGGTGAACTTGCGGGCATCAAATAAAATCATAATTATGTAATTAATCGAGATAACATTAATTATGATATTGTACGAAGAGTAGGTGGCGACGCTCTATCATACGCCATCATCAACAAAAGTGCCCGACAATCCATGATGTATCAGGAGTGTTTGGAAGAGACCCCCACCCATGCACAAAAGGCAATATCGGGAAGGCACAAAGTATGCAACACTACACATTTTGTCGCATTTTGTGCATGGGTGGGGGTCTCTTCCAAGCGCTCCTGATCCATCTTGAATTGTCGTGCACTTTATTTGATGATGGCGTATGATAGAGCGTCGCCACCTACTCTTCGTACAATATCATAATTAATGTTATCTCGATTAATTACATAATTATGATTTTATTTGATGCCCGCAAGTTCACCGATATGCACCTCCGACCCACACTTTTACACCTTCTGAGGTGCATAAAGGCCCGTTTACACGACGACTTTCCTAACGTTTGTACTTTACGCAACTTTCCTAACGCAAGTCCCTACCCTCCACACGGCCACTTTGCTAACGTTCGTACGTGGTTCGTACTTATGGAAGTGGGCCGATAGTAGCCAAGCTGCTGGGCCGTTAGCAGTGTTCGTAGCAAAGCGGCTTTCTTCCGGCCTAGCTGAATATGCACCGGATTTTACAGCTCCTGCCCCTCCACTGTCGTCGTCGTTGTCGTGCTAGGCAACACGGAGTGGAGGGTGCACGACGGTGCACGATATATCCGCAAATGGACAGGAGTTTGGCAAACTCCGCAAGTGCACGGGTGCGACCATGCTGCCATCTAGGGGGGTTTACGTACCAGCCGTTCCTAATTTTACGTAGATATGGGATGTAGGGGATCCGAAAGTACAAACGTAGGAAAGTAGGGCCGTTAGCCAAGTAGGAGCAGGGAGCGCTCTGATTGGCTCTCCGTCCCTACTTTACGTAGGAAAGTCATCGTGTAAACGGGCCTTAACTCCCAGTGGAATGATGCAATCGGAATCAAACTTGGTGGTCGTAACAAGGATGAGTGTCACACCAATTTGGTGTAAGGACGTTGCTGTAGGTCAACTCCATCCACGTCACGCGCTGGACATGTGGACATACCCATGTGAATTTATGACACACCCTGTAACTCGAAAACTAGACGTGGAAAGGATTTTTCAATGCCATCTCCGTAATCTGCAGAAAAAATCCGTTCGGATAGACATTTCAATTTGAAAACAACAAAACCTTGCGTATTAATGTTATTGATCAATATCAAAATCAAAATGTGTTTGATTTAATATTTCTGGATTATTAAATTTTGAGTATGAACATCTCCTGGAGCTTAAAAATACCTTTCGAAAGCACATAATATATCAGATTTGACCAGATCTTCTCCGAGTTATGGTCCTCCAAATGAGGTGACTACACTGACGGGACGCGTTTGGATCCCAAAAAGTTATTATTGTTGGCAAATATCAAAAATCTGTTCTCCAGATTTTTCGGAAATGTCAATAGTAAATATTAAGTGTCATTCAAAAGAAGTGGTAGGGGGCCATTAATAAGCAATGTCAAAATCAATGTTTTGGGCGCCATCTTTGACTTTCAATTTTTGGATTTTTCAGTTTTGAGTATGACCATCTCATAGAGCGTAAATTTACCCTTAGAATGCACATATCAAATGTTATCGTTGACCTGACCTTCTAGGAGATATGGCCATCTAACAAGGGGGGGCCATGAAGTGGGCTCTGTCAGATTTGAATAAAACTTGCACAGTAGGTGTATCACAGGCTTACAATTTCACTGGTATGGGCCATTTTCTGCTACGGCCAGTCGTTTTCAATCTATGAGGTACAATAGATCCGCATGGGTGCGTTCAGGAGAGTAAGGTAAGTGAACGGAAAGAGCTAGGAAAGCGGGCTGTTCAGTTTCCAGGGGCACCCCGCTAGTAAACAACAAGGTAACCAACAGCGCAATGCTCCAGGAAGTGTTCGAATCATCTTCAGGACCAGTATATTATTGGTTCATTTTATGTTTGCTTTTTTCCGTCCCGCATTTCCTTTACGCTGTAGCCATAATGCCAATGCACGGTTCCCTTCATTTATGGGACCTCTTATCGACATGACGCAATAACACAACTTTCGACGCAAATCAGGAACAAAACAGAGGTGGTAGCTGCTTCGAGACTCTGCTGCACACTTTCGTGCAGACATCATCCGAAACCATCTGCCAGAAACCACTCGAAACCTTCCCGAATTTGAGAGAAGCCAGCCAAAACTAGCAATTTCGGGAAACCAGCATACACTTTCACCCACTCGCCCTTTGAAAATAATCAGCATTTTGCATTGCTCCATCAGAACGGAAGCAATATTTTTGAAACTTACACATTGGAAAGGGTGGGGAGCTCCATTGTGAAACACAAATCAGCGATTGGAGGAAAACAAGTTAAAAATTAAACTAGGCCTCACTTGCAAAGCAGCTTCCCAATGGAACAACTGAAGGTGATTCTAACGTGATTCGAACCATCCCTGGAGAATTGCTCTGTTGGGTACCTTGTTGTTTACTAGCTGGGTCCCCCTGGAAACTGAACAGCCCGCTTTCCTAGTGCTTCCCGTCCCCTTACCTTACTCTCCTGAACGCACCCATGTGGATCTATTGTCCCTCATAGATCGACAACGGCTGGCCATAGCAGAAAATGGCCCGTACCAGTGAAATCGTAGGCCTGTCATACACTTACTGTGCAAGTTTGATGCAAATCTGACAGAGCCCACTTCATGACCCTTGTAAGTGACAGCAAACGGAGCAGAAATGGTCGAAAATTGGCACATTTGACACCCTGTAGTTACGCAACCACGCAACGCGGAGGGATAATAATTTGGATTCCTGCACAGGTCGATGAAATTTGGGTCAAGGTCCTCAAAGATTTGTCCCTACAAGTTTGTCCCCTGAATTCATCAGGAATCACCCTGTATATACTATACAGGGTGTTTCCTGTAACTCAGTAAAGACTTGCAGGGGTAATGGAGGGGACCAAGACAAGTATTTTTGACATAGGAATCCGTGTCCGGAAACGCCATCTAGAGGGGGTTCATACAGCGCCGGATTTACCCCCCGGCCGCCCTTAGGCACTTGCGATACGGTCGCCCCGGCCTGACGCTTAAAAATGCAAAAAAAATATTGTGTTGTCTTTTTCATTTCATTTAATTTTATTTTAAAGTATTGTAGTGTCCCATGGTCCCACGTCAGGAACACCACGATGAATGATAGGCACCGGACAGCTTTAAAAATCTTAAAGCTGTCCGGTGCCTATCATTCATCGTGGCAAGATCCAATGTTGGCGGGAAATGATTTAGGCATGGCATATTGTCCATCACATAGGCTGTGATGCGGTGTTAAAAGCTGGTCGGGCAAAATGTGTTAGTTCCATAGTATATGAGCCCAAAAACTGTCGATTCAAGCAAATACCGCAAGATCCAGCAGCATCGTGCAAGCAAAACCAGCAAGATCTACAGAAAAGTTTGCGATGGATCTTGCGGGTTTTGCTTTGCCGCTCCTCGTATATTCTCCACACATGTACAGATAACCGTAGCCTCCATAGCAACCGTTACCATTAACCACACCTGACAACAATACACAGTCTTGCCAACATGACTCGAACCACTACAATATTCTATTGAAAGTTATGGTCGTCCAGAGGGCGGCCGCCCTTCGGCAATTACCTTTTCAGTCTGTAGTGGTAAATCAAGCTCTCAAAATTTTGATTTCCTTTGTGATCTCGCCTTAATTTCCTATTATTGTATTTGAGAAATATTATTTATTGCAACTCCGCGGCCGCCCCTAGCCCAGTGCCTACTGTGCCCAATGGGAAGTCCGCCACTGGGTTCATAGACAAGGAATGGGTGCACTCAGACGTGTCACGTGGGAGGCGCTAGGCGAGCGGACTGTTTTGTTGATAGATGGCGCTCGGATAGTAAACACTGATGCGATGTGCCATAACCTTGCAACAGCAGAGCCATCTAGCAACTAAAGTCCGCCTCCTAGGAGACGCGCGGAGAGTAAACAGCTGTTCTGTTGTTGCCATGTTATGGCGTACCCTATCGTTGTTTACTTACACCGACGCGATACACCATAACCTGGCAACAATTGCTCGCAATCTATCAACAAAACAGTCCGCTCCGCTGGCCTAGTGCCTCCCGCGTGAAGCGTCTGAGCGCACCCATTCCTTGTCTATGAATCCCCTCTAGATGGCGTGTCCGGACACAGGTTCCTATGTCAAAAATACTTGTCTTGGTCCCCTCTATTACCCCTGCAAGTCTTTACAGAGTTACAGGAAACACCCTGTATATGTACTACCAAGCTCTTGGTACTACCCATCGACTATGCAGGAAGCCATATTTATTATGCCTCTGTGTTGCGTGGTTGCGTAACTACAGGGTGCGGAATCGACTAATTTATACGAATTTTTGCTTCGCATGCAGTCACTTGGATTACCATAACTCCAAGAGGATATGTACAAATCCTAAACTTGACCGTTGGATACCTATTTTAACTCTCTATGAGATGGCCTTACTTATGATAACGAGAATCAAAAATTTAAAGTAAAAAATTTGCGCTCCAATTTTGATTTTTATCAAACTTGGAAATTTGTGAGATTTTTTTGAATGACTCTTAAAATGATGCTGGACATGACTGGCCGATATTTCCGAAAACTCTACGAGACCGAATTAGGTCTTTCACGCGCTATAAGCCGAAACGCAATCCCTGTACGGATTTTTGCTTCTCATGCAGTCACTTGGATTACCATAACTCCAAGACGATAGATACAAATCCTAGACTTAATATGTGCGTTGGATACCAATTTTAACGCTGCATGAGATGACCATAGTGGTGACTAGGGGAATAAAAAATTTAAAGTCAAAAGGTGGCGCTCCAGTTTGATTTTGATTTTTCTCAAACTTGGCCACTTTTGAGATTTTTTAAATGACTCTTACAATGATGCTGGACATGTCTGGTCGATATTACCGAAAACTCTACGAGACCGAATTTGGTCTTTGACGGGCTAGAAGCCGAAACGGAACCCTTGTGCATGCGCTTGGACCAGCCCGGCCGCTTTTCCGCGTGTATCCAATTCTAGCGTGTAAAAGGTCAAATTCGGTCTCGTAGAGTTTTCACAAATATCGGACAATTTTTAAATTCGATGGTCTTTTATAGTACATCCTGTATGTCCTTGTTCAAAATAACCTGAAAATCAAAATTAGGACCGCGAAAACATCGGGAAATGTTATTTTCACCTGCTTGTAATGTTTATTCTACACGTTCTTAAATTCCATGGTGAGTTTTTAGTACATCCTGTAGGTATCAGTTCAAAATAGCATAAAAATCGAAATCAACAACCGCAAAAACAGGGGAAACATAATAAATTTCACCTACTTGTACCGCTTATTCTGCAGATTATTAAATTCTGTCCTGTTTTTGGTACACCCTGTAGGCCGGAGTTTGATAAGAGCCTCAAAATATGAAGCAGTGACCGCAAAACATAGGGTAACATCACAAACCTATTCATTCCGCTTATTCGACAGAATTATTCTCAAATTCGATCGTGTTTTTTGGTCCACCCTGTAGGTCTACGTTCAAAATAACCTGAAAAACTGAAATCAGCGACCCTGAAAACATTGGGAGACATGTAAACGGTTTAGTTGTGAAGCTATCGTTCGTGTTTTTCTGATCTTGACCAGTTGTGCTCCACCTACCGCGCTGACGCCACCCACATACGTATATTCTTCCCAGATACAGGTGCAAGGGTTGCGTCATTAGCCTTTTTACCACAATCATAAAGACGCCACGAGAGATTTTTGCAGTAGGTAGTTAATAATATTTTCCAACGTTTTAAAGCGAAAAACCTATAAAGAAGGGGTAAGTGCACTTAAGGCCAAAACACAAAGATTTCGCGGCAGCGACAAGCGGCAAACGCCTGCCCCGCCAATTGTTATTAATTATTGGCAATAATAAATATAAATAAGAAATATGCCGCAACGCGCGCCTTTTGCCGCGCGACGTTTTTTTTGTGAAATGGCCTTTACCTTCTTATTGCAGAGAACCCTTCATATATGAAGGGGTCGGTGCAATACCGCCCTAACCCACCAAATGGCACAAATTTTTTAATTAAATTTGATTTGATTTTACCCCGTGATAGGCCTACATAGGCCATGTTGGGGGGTGGTACACCACCATCGATTTTCTCGTTTTCTATTTTTCTTTCCCCCAGTGCAAGGGGACAGGATATGGATAATGAGAGGCCGAGGGGGGGGGGGTGCAATGTCTCAAGTTGGGGGGTCGTGTGCAGTCCCCCAGGGGGTCACGTTGCAAGACAATCTCCTAGGTGCAGGTCAGAAATGGGCACCGACACCGCACCTCCTCATGGACGGGGCAAGGATATAGGAAAGGAAGGAATCGGCTGTGGCCTATTATTTAGGAAGCAACCCCGGAATTCTCCTGGGTGGACCGTGGGAAACCACGGAAAACCACGGTTAGGATTGCCGGCCACGGGACTCGAACCCAGGATCTCCCGATTAGCAGTCGGACAACATATCCACTCCACCACTAGGCCTACTGCTTCGGTCAAATGACACAAATTGAGTTTAGCACACTTCCATATACTACACTCGTGTATCTCATAAAATCCATTGAAATTGTCCAGTTTCTGCCATCGGTCACTGAGAAATCAAATGAAATAAGTCACATGGTATATGGGATGTCATACGTATGGCCTCTCAAACCTTCAACTGCAGTTTTCTCAAAATCAGGTTTGGGAGGGTTAGGGCAGTATTGCATCGACACCTTCATATGTTTGATGGGTTTGACCACTGCCACACACCGAAATAATTCGCCGAAAAAGGGCTGATTTCCCGCCAGGCCCAAATTTTGGGAGCGCCCCCCTCCCACCAGTGTTGCGCAATAGGACTGAAATTTGACATTTCGCATTAGGTCTTACAGGTGTGTACAACCAGGATTTTTTTCAGCCAAATCGGAGATGGTCGAGCAACACTTTAACTCAGTTGAGCTGGAATAAGTGACTAATATATTCACAAGTAGTGCCATCCCTTTGGCTTAAATAAATTTTAGAAACTGCCCTATGCAAATGGACCACTGTGCCCCGATACCCGGGGCACAGTGGTCCGGAAGTGATTGGGACCCTTAATTCACACAAGTATATATTATTTTTTATCCTACATCTAACCCTCTAACTAAATAAACCGCAAATAAATAAAAGGGACTTCTGTTACTGCAACCTGCGGACAAAAGTGAATCATTGTCTCTCTCCGGAAAGTTGACCTGGTCCTGCCACATCCTTTGGCGAATGAACTTTATTTCATACTAAAGTGTACTATGTTAAAACCATTAGTATACAGTACATTATAAAACTACGATGACAAAGTGCTGTACAGAGGCAAAAGGGTCGTTCACAAAAAGGTGCTCACTGGTCCATGGACCACTGTGCCCCAGGGGGCAGCAACTGACACGATGTTATGAATCGTAGCTTCCATTGCAAATGACACTTCCCAAATCTCCAGCATTTATGCACAAAGGATGGCACTATTCAACAACATTTTTACATCAGGGTCATGGCCAGCATCTACGCCTGACATGGCATTTAAAGGATCTGTTCAAGGTTATCCTGACTAAGAAAAACAACCCGCATGGCACAATGATTCGTTTCTTTAGATTGGAGCAGATCACTGAAACTTGGCAATGTAGGGGAGTTGGATCGAAATGGCTGCTGTCCAGCCACTCTAATATATTGTCATTCAAAGGAAGACTGCTTCTAACAGGTGACCTTCAACGCGTTCAACAGATTGGAGCAAGGGTTCGACCATGGTTGTATAAGACTCCCCACCCACCCCCTGCCGAGGGGTTTTGCAGTGGGTGCTCACCTGAGACCGCCACGAGAGATTTCCCAGATCATTTATATTTTATGTGGCGACCCTACCGGACTAAGGCTGAACTTAATAGGTACGAAAGGGTGGCTACATGCTGGCCCAACATGGCCGCCGGCGGCCATGTTGGGCCACCCAATGTAGCCCTCCCCTTTCGTACCTGTAAAGTTCAGCCTTAGTCCGGTAGGGTCGCCACATAAATGCTCTGGGAAATGTCTCGTGGCGGTCTCAGGTGAGCACCCGCTGCAAAACCCCCTCGGCAGGTGATAAGCCCAGAAGATAGGGGTAGTGTCCGTGGGCTGGGTTCGACCTTGCTTTGCCAACGAACGCCATTTTGAATCCCTCTTTCTCTCTCCTCTCTCTCTTATCGGGGGATTGGAGGAGAGAGAAAGAGAAGAGAGGGAGAGACACGCGGTTGGACATACGCGGCATATCAAGATGGGGGTTGCATTTCGCATGTTTGACACTCGCGTACGACATTTGTCCATTTTCACGGTGTTAAAAACCACATAAATTGTCGTGCACACAACTGTCATTATGATGTGGCCAAGATGTGGTGCCCCATGTGGCAACATATTTTGAATACTACCAAGGCCGCCAGATAGCACCACCTACCACATCAAAGATACAGCGAGTGGCGAACACAGCGGGGTATAGCGTAAAACTAGGTGCATAGAATATACACTACAAGATGAGCCTAATTTTTGTCGTTTGGGTTGTGGGGCTACTCAGGGTAACCTTCAACAGGTCCTTGTGGGCCACTAGTTACTTCACTACCCTTCAAATAGATTTCCCCTGATACAGCAGGATCACAAGCATCTCACACGTACGTGGCTGTCACGTTGGCAAGAACCACAATAGGCTTCACGAGGTACCAGATGAAGACATCATACCAGTTTCTTATATTTCTAAAATGGAAAGGACCACTGTGCCCCGGTCTCCCCTATTTCAGTCATTGGATATTAATAATTGAGACCGAAGCAGGTTGGCATAGTGGATATAAGGCGTCCGACTGCTAATCGGGAGGTCCTGGGTTCGAATCCCGGGGCCGGCAACTCTGACCGTGGTTTTCTGTGGTTTCCCACGGTCCTTCCAGGAAAATTCCGGAGTTGCTTCCGTAATTAATAGGCCACAGCCGCTTCCTTCCGTCCCTATCCTATCCCAAAAAGCGCAGTAAAATGAAAGCAAAGAGTTCCAGGCAAAACAAAAACTTCCCCCCTAAAGAGCCGACAGGCTGATAACGGGGTATGAATTATGAATCATTATTATTATTATTATTATTATTATTATTATTATTATTATTATTATATTAATAATTGAACATTTTCGTATGTAGATGAACTGCGGCAAGATAGGGGCGTAAAAAGTTTCAAACTTGTACCAGCGAAAGTTAAGTAATGATCCGTTTTTGCTCATTTTATGACTGATTTTGCTGATTTTATTTTTAAGTTTTTCCAAGTGGACTTGGCTGTTTTTGATCTGGGCCCCCTCAAATATTGCCCATCACATATTCCATACAGGACATTTTACAAGTTGCTTAACGTATCAGTGTTCACAACATTCAATCACACACAACATTCAATCACACACAACATTCTTACCGTCTTCATTTGTCCTACATTCAACTTTCTGGCTATATGGACTCTGCCTGTTGCTCGGATCACGTGCATGCACACTAAACTCGTACAGTGTGTCTGGTTTGAGAAAGAGCACTTCCACTTCATGACTTGTGCTGTAATTAATGCTCATTTTAAACAACCATTGAAATGTGCCATTGATTGTTACTTACCTCCGGATGTAACTGACAGTGACATTGCTCATTGTTGGAGAATTTGACACAGGGTGGTAGCGTACAGTATAATAACTAACATTATTGGGGCCAGGTGACCACACCAATCTAATGCTGCTATGGCCTAAGGGTTCAGCCTCCAAATTGCAGGGTGGCTCTAGAACCCCAGGCTGTTCTGATTCATCCCATTCGCTGGCATTTCCTTCAGGGAGAGTGTGGATCAATTTCATCCCTATTTCTCCCTCACCCTCGTTGTTGAAACCCTGAATTTGAACTTCATACCAATTGTGAGATGCTGTAACATAAACTCGGAATAAGTCAAATAATAATAGATGTAATCACACTTAAGAAAAACTCACATAAATCCCGGAGCATAAAATTTGATTGGTTCCCTGGTAGACGTATAGGACCCATTAGCTGCTCGTTCTGCTTGCGATAGTACAATTTGAAACCAGTTGGATTGTGCTCGTTTTCTTTTGGCATTGACCACGTGGCCTGCTCAGATGAAAACACCATAATAATAGTGTTGTATGTATTAGGACATTAGGTAGACAAAAAGGAGGCAAAAACACAGCTAAGCAGACACTAATGCAGTGGTTCTCAACCGGTGATGCGCGCCCCCCTGGGAGGGGGGCGGGGGTCGAAAAGGACCTCCGAGTGGCTATCAGCAACATTCTGCCCCGAATCCAAAACTTATGTGACTCGCACTGATTTGGTAAGTACAGTACCGTCAAACGGGGTTACTTAAGCCGGGTGGGTAACTTAAGCCATTTTGCTGCGTAAATTTCGGACACTGATTTTGGCAACACTGTTTTGAGTTGAAATGTTATTTTTCATGACATAAGTTCCATATTTAAGTGCAGTTTTGGACTGCATATTTGAATATTGTGTTTGTGTCAAAGGTAACTTTGTAAAATCTTAATTATGTTTAGGATAATTGCATCATAAATTTATACCCTACGTAACTTTCATCGCCAACATCTTCTGTTTGAATTTA
>JYFJ02005434.1:0-24965 GCA_000934665.2 Catajapyx aquilonaris
CCCTGACCCACTGCAGATTTTGGGAGAAAAATCCCGGGCGTTTCCCAGCTACTTTGGGTCCTACTAACATGATGTGCATAGTGGTTTCTGAATAACACGCCGAAAGTTTTTTTTTGTTGCGCTGTGTTATCAGTTTATCCTTCACTAATTTAACATAATTTGCGTTTGGGCCTAACACATGTCTTTCTTTCCACAGAGTCTTTCTCACACTTCTAGTCCTCAGTGAGTAGTCTTGGGATATCGATATTGATGTGCCTTTCAATTTTTTTGCGTTGGTCAAAATCTGTGTGCGGTCCTCCGAGTATGGGATCTTGGCAATTATTGGTGGTCTTAAGGATTTCCCTAGGACATGCACTCTGTCTATGAACACCTTTGACGGGTCAATGTTCAACTTGGTGTGGAACAGCTCGTTTAGCGCCCTTCTACAGCCTGTCGCCGGCATAGCCGGGTTGGTATCCAAGCCAAAAAATACTAGATTTCCCTCCCTCTGTCTGTCTTCCAGATCCGTTACCTTATCCCATAACTGATTAATTTGCTCGTCCTTCTCTCTTAACTCTTTCTTAAGGTCTTGAATTTCCTTCTTATTATGTTCCCTACTTATTGCTTCCCTACTGCCTTCTATAAATTTGTCCATTTTGTCCGACATAACCTTGGCCAGATTATCCCATTTGTCTGACATCGTTTTAGCTAAATCGACTACATAGCTCTTTAGGTCTTCCTGTTGTATCAATTGATCTGGAGTAAGTTCTGACCTTGTCCTTTTTGCTGATACCATCGTAGATAAAGGGGTTGCTTGCAATCCAAGAGGGTTCGGAACCACTTCCTTTTCCTTATCGCCTTCTACCCCCGTTATCCTTAAACCCGTGGGGGAGTGTCCGGTTATGGGACCAGGATTGATCTCCACTCCACCTCGCCTCAACAACACGTTAATCAGTGTTTGGGGGGTGAACAATTTGACTCCAAGCGTGTCACCCTGCAGGACCCTAGACACACCCATTACACCCTTCCCAGCAAACACACACTGATCCACTTCCTTCTTGAGGCCGCCCTCGTATGCTCGTGGTCCTGTCAAAAAGGCTCCTCCCATCAGCAGCAACAGGCAGAGGATCCATCTCCTTCCCTTTCCGCTGTCCTTCCGGGCAGCCATGGTCCTTGTCGAGCTGTGTGCTGAACCTGGACCCCTTGGCAGGGCCGCCCGCCACTGGACTACGTCGTTCCCCATTTTCTCGACCAATGCCGTAAGTAAAATATCAGTATCCGTTCGCCCTGACCATCATTAGGCGGTCATTAACACTGATCACACTCACCCTTTGGTCGGGTGTGGCCCCTGGGGAGGTCACTACAGCCACTAAACCAGGCCTTTGCCCAGGAGCCCTACCTGCCCTTGCGTCCTGGTTGTGTGTACCTTAGTACGGAGCTCGATTTTTCCCACTTCTTGCCTGGTCAAGCGTCGGTGGAGAAGTCACAACGTATGTATGAGAACGTCTCCATACAAATTGCCTGAGTGGGTTTTGTCGGAAGTCATTATATACGCATGTGGCTTTTCTTATGTAGTGATTAGTACTTGCAATTGAAAGGTTTGAGTCATTAAATATTGCCCATTTTTGTGTCGAATTCAGATACGCGTTTTTATGATTACATAGGACCATAAAACATTTGCGAAATTTAAAATGCCTTGCCTCCTATCTCAGTTAATAACACCGGTATTGTATAGGGTACATGGGTCATGCTGAGTTATTCATAGGCATCATTTTGGACTTTCATCTAATTTGTGTAGTAGTCTCTAAACCAGTGTGTGTTTAGTCAGGCAGAAAGACATGTTACAAGTGGTGCATGTCAAACGTGTCGTGGTGCTGTTGCAAAACGGGTGCATTCATGAGTTTGTGTTTTCGGTGATATTTCAGGCATGTGCAATACGTTCTTTTGCAAGGCATCAGGTGCTGGGGAATCCCTTCCCTCCTCTTCTGCATGTAAATTAAATGCTCTGCTGTCTTCATCAGATAATGTAGTCAAGGATGATCTTTTTTGGCGTGCTCTCCTTGCAGAAATTTAACAGTCGACCTTTGATGCCAGGATAGTGATGTCCTCCATTGCTTCTCAACTTGGAATGTCATGGATACATTCCATATGTGATGAGCACCTGTTTGAGTCTCGCTGAAGTTCAGCCATTTCCTGAGAGAGGTCATTCTCAACTATATTTGCTCTTTAGTGGAGTATGTACACAGCTTATATTGTCACTCCGAGGGAATTATTTGCTGCGGAAGGCGCATGTTGCGGCTTGCCCTTTCGTGTGACACATGCTTTAAGACTGATGAAACTGAATGTTACACGTAGCGTCAAAAATATGTAATTGCCAATACTTATCCGTTACACACACCAAATTTCCTCGCACCTCTTTGCACATCAGTAATTCTTTCTCGAATGCATATTTGGCGTAATATCAAAGCACGACCCTCTGATTACTGTTCTTTCAATCATGTTTACAGCAGTGGCGTCGTGATCAATTATGGCCCAAGTATTAATATTGGTTCAACGCAACGCTTTTCTTCAAAAGTTACATTACATTTTCGTAAATGTTTACGCGATGATGCCTGATGCGGTGGCCGTCGGCCTGCCTTCAGCCGCTGCAAGGTAGTTTGCGACTGCCTCCGTAGTCTCTTTCTTATATCCGACGGCTTTTTGCTGATGCCGTTGTACCCTTTCGAGCCTTCCATGGAATAAGTTGGCCGGCTGCTTGTGCAGTTTATTGTCATGCTCAGGAGCACAGTATGTTGGTCTACATCCTGTTTTCTCCTGTTGTCATTTCCGGTTTTCTGATAATATATCCGACCCTCGAACTATTCTCTCAAAATTCTCCTTCAGCACAGCAATACTTCTGTATTTCTGGGACAATTGAGTTTCGTAGAAGATAGGAATATTTGGGTCGTATTTCCTTCTCAAAACTGACACTGAAAAATCTTATGATGTGCTTGACAGTGGAGATAGTGTTCTGTGGAGTCCCAAGGCAAAAGGCAGTATCTGCATTTTATTCTAGTTTTTGTTCGCACCTGAATGCGCCTGTGATACTGCACATATGAAGCGCACTGCCATATGGGCGTTCGGCCAATTGGGAGATGGAAAAAGGTAGTATATGCAGAAAAATAATTCTTGCTTCAAGGCAAAGGGCAGTATATGCAAGCAGCCAATCAACGTCCGGTATTCCGTGACATGATCATCTTAGAAATGGCCGCCGACTTCCCAGTGTATGATTAATATTATTGCAGTTAATCACCACTTACATTATTTTTGTAATGTGCCTTTCTGTAGATGATGATACTTCTCAACCCGTTCCAAAATCAAAAGCAAAGCAGTGCAAAAGGGCAAGGACACTGTTATCAACTCAAAATGTTCAAAAAGGTGCCATCACACCATCAAATCACACAAGTTGCAGATAATATCATTTTAGCAGGTGTTCCAATAGGTCATACGAACTGTTGGGGACCCTGTAGTAATGCCGGAGATATGGGCATTATTGTAGGCCTATTGTACCCACTAGCGACCCTATGATTGACACTGGTTATTGTCCAGGGTAAATGAATTTTCAAGTATTTAATTAGGAGAACTTTATTCCCTTGGATACGATTTATTCAAGCTCCAGCCACCATGCACCAGTCCACCGTCCAGTGTACCCCTTGTGGGTCAGAATACGAGAAGCCACTAGACGTAAAGAAACTAAACTCCCAAAACTTCTCATGCAGGGCGACATCACTCGATTGACAGTTCCTTCAAGTCACCCTCGCTTGTACTGTACGTGGACCCATCTGTGCTAAATTCGGACATTATACTGTATAAATTTGCTACACGTGAGTCGAGGGACGTGTTCAATTGGACATCTGGTGGTTTTTGTAATTTGAATTTTCATATTGGCCGCAGATGAGCGACATCCCACAGAAACAGCCAACAATTTGTCTTCTGGAAGTGGCTGTTCAGGCACATTTGGGAGTGATATTAGTGAAGCTACATATTATTATTATTATTTTTGGTTTGCTGCTTTTACAGTTCTCAGCATAATCAGCATTCCCCGTCCTTTGGAGTAATCAGTCTCGCTTTCACAGATCTGCTATTTTCAGCAAGTATGTCGTTCTTACCATAAAACTTCCGGGATGACTACCTGCACCTGTTGCGAAATGCCCAGAGCGATCAAAAAGTCTGCACCGGATGATGACGGTGCAGAAACATGCGAAAATATATTTAACAATTTCAGCCTGATGCAATGAAGTTAGCGTGTGTCGGCAGCTTACACTCAATAGTGCCGTTAATGATGCGGCTGTTCCTGCCATCCACTTCATCACATGTCACATTTTATTGATGAGTCTGTAAACACGGGATTTAATAACTGAGAAAAATTAGCCCCAACATTTACATTCACACATATCAGGAACAATTTTGGCTTTCCAGTAAGCGAGGGACAGTTGCCAGGCAGGAACGGATCCCACAGAATGGATGGTTTGTATATACAAACAGTCGCTGGCATGAAGCTCCCCACTCCTCCCTGAAGTTAAGACTGCCTCAAGTACACACACCCATTTCCTGAAGTCCTTCCTAGACACTGTAAAATATCAACAAAAAATGAATCAGAAAAAACTAAATGACAATGAAATTAAATGGATATGAAGTCACATGTTCCAACTCACAATTTTCAACCATTTCTTTCACTGTCGCTGCTGACAAGTCGGGGCGCACCTTGACTTAAAGTCCCAGACGCTTCAGTCTTATTTCCAGTAGAGGATGTGTGTCTCTTGCATTTTTTTCGTAAGCACTCTGATGACGAGTCAACCACATCTGGCATGTGCATAGGTACAGTACATGTGCTGCTCATTCGAACAAGCATGGCTCTCCTACCCATATCGTCATTGTGTAGTTTCGATGCATATCCTCACGCACGTTTCTTGGATTGCTCGAGCAGTTTCGCCAGGATTTTACATTCTCTCAGGATTGCCACAACCAGAACTTCAAAGAGTCCAATGTGCTATGAAATCATATCATCTAGGGGCTGTCCCCTGGTCCGTATAAAGCAAACAAAATGTGGAATTCGGAGCATTATTCTTCCATGTTGGCTGGATATTCTCAGAGTTTGTGACAGTTGCATGTGCAACAACCTGGAGTGTGTGATTATGCTTGGGATATGGCATAATCATGGCGAGATCGCTTTCTACTCCTAGACTTTTCGTTCAATAAATGTATCGCGTAGGTTTTTCATCATCTCTTCGTATTCTGAGGAGCCTCCTTACATCACATAATTAATAATGTTGTGCACAATAATATGTCCCGATGTTTTTTGAATAGCTCGTTGGTGACAGTGTTCGGGATTTGTCTGTCCCCGAACAGCTTTATGCATCTGGCCTTTATAAGATTTACAGCAGTGGAGTTGGGAGCAAACGTTGGGGCCACCTGAGTTGCCGGTGCAGTAGTTTCTTTTGATATGGTGTTGGATGTGGCGCAGCTTCTGGGCCGTCGTTATTACCATAACCGTTTTTCAGAAGTTAATGCTGCATATTTGACGTATATTAAGGTTTCATGTTGTTCAATTACGGTAGGGACTTGAGTGCTGACTATAGGAGGTGGCTGAATCAGCTTCAGTCGTTCTGAAAATTCCAATTCTGTGATTCTTGAATGAATTATTGTAGCGCATCACATGAAGGGTTTGCAATTCTTTAACCCTGTGGGATATGCCAGTGGTTTCAGGATTACAAACGTAAGCTCCTTCAGAATCAGAATTTATTGATGTTATTTTTCATTTGGGACACTGAAGCCAGATCGCGTTTTGTTGCCACATAAGCATAATATGCCCATAATTAAACTCTTCGTCATCTCGCACAGTGATGCGAATAAAATCTGAAATAGACA
Source organism: Catajapyx aquilonaris (assembly GCA_000934665.2). Taxonomy (NCBI): domain Eukaryota; kingdom Metazoa; phylum Arthropoda; class Diplura; order Dicellurata; family Japygidae; genus Catajapyx; species Catajapyx aquilonaris. Next base: position 5,887 of record JYFJ02005434.1, read on the forward strand.
GGTTCTTTCTCTCCAAGATCTATCGCATATGTACTTTTACTGTCTCTTAATTGATACTACACGACTAATACTAAACAGTATCAAAATGACACACCCAGTCACCGGGAAAGCGTCGCGTCGTCGGATCTTAATTCTACCATCTCGAGCCAATTTCCACGGAGGCTTCGTCCATGAAGATAAAGTTTCGTTGGCCCATTCTTCCGTCCAACTGAATTCCTCAAGAAAGTTGAGACGGAAATGTAATACTATCGCACGAAGTGACAACCACTCTTGCTAATTAAGCGCCGCGCCTGTAAGATAACAATGTGGAAATTTGTAAATAATACGCCGCAATTGTCAGTAGTTATCGCCTCATCTTAATTTATACTAGACGCGTAACAGTATGAGCTGCACAGTTACATGAGCAACAACCTAGAGTTTGTGATTATGGCTTAATCATGGTGAGATCGCTTTCTACTGCTAGACATTTAAAAAAAATAAGTGTACTGTCTTGGTTTGTCATCATAGCGTCACTCTGACGTCATCCTAGAGCTTAACATTCATACGAGTCTCATTCGTAACTGATTTAATAATGTAATGCTCTTGGATGCAACCTATGTTTTGGTCTAGATTACCATGGTGGAGTCACCTGTTGTCATTCATGTGCTTTTCCGTGGTTGTAATGTTATCACTTATCACCAGTGCTTCACACTGTTCAAATGCGATGTACAGTGTTGTTATTCCAATGCGGCGTAGCAAGAATGTAATGTACGGATAATTTGTAATATTCTAATATGCAGGTTACCACCCTTTAAAAAAACAGCAATGCACCCACAGAAGAATCATCAGCATTCACTATTATTGTGGTATAACTGGCTGAAATGTTTAAATCTTGGTGTCTGACGTCGAGCTGCTTCTTTGCGGATCGTCCTGCGCATTTTCATGCTGTGCTGGTCCCTCGTCACTTTCCAATATCTGATTTAAATACATGTGTTTTTGTACACATGCAACCAAATGTATTCAACAGTTTGAAATATTTGAGTGCTGAATTGTAATTATTAGATTAATTCGTCAATCGATTATTACTTATTACTACCTTTTTGTCGGAATGTTTCCTCGCCGAGCTACATAGTTTGCAAATGGGTTGTCTGTCTATTCGTTTTGCCAAGAACCCCTCCCATCTTGACGTCGTAAATGGCGCGATCGACTATAGCACAAGAGTAATGATGCCAGACGACGTGAGTATAGATTTCCACTACTTTGCTTTGTGGTTCACTACCGGAGGAGCGAAGAGAGCAATATTGTGTTAGCAGATTTATAACACTGTGGAGGTAAAATAACATGATCATTTCACTCCCCTACATGATGGTATATCCCGCTGTCCCTTGGTGGTGTAGGTATACGGGGTGATAGACACGTACGCCAGTGGTTCCTTGCGTGGTTTTATCTCCACAACGAATTAGCGTGTTTCACATTGTTAGGAAAACGCTTTTCGTTACGTCATAATTTACCCTTTCATAAGCTGGTCACCTGGTTACCTCTGGAATGGCCGTAGATTACTAAGTTCTGTTACTTCTACGAGGCAGGTCACTAGATCCGAGTTTGTGGTCGATCGTATTTCTCCCAATTCATTGGTTAGGGCAGGAGGGCGTGGTTGGTTTTCGTGGCAGAAGAATTCGTCGAGATCTCCATCCCTGATTTGGCATGCAATTTGGGAAACAGACTGATGTCGCTTTTCAGCCCAAGGATCTTAGTCTTGGTCTGGCAGATGGACCGAACTGGCTTTGAGGACGTACCGAAGATGGGAGTTCTTATCGATTGAGTTTTAATGGGGGGGTCATCATCCCCACGGAACATTCATCAAGACGTTCCCGTACAAGTGTGACCTTCCTGTACGTCCAACACAGTGGAGCCTTCCCTTCTCCATTCTCTGCATTGCAACTCACCTGAGCACGGAGCACATGAGCTGCTGGCCAAGGAATATTCCATGCCTTCAACCTATATGACTAGAACAGCTGAGTGTAAACAGGTCGTCATCAGTTTCATGTTCTTTGTTCAGTTGTGAAATTTCAGAGAAAGAGAAGGGAACATGACTCGTTAGAACGTGAAGTAGTGAGACCTTTAGACCAGTGTGAAGTCAGTGGTGGAGGCTGTGTATTTAGAATACGTTTAAAATACATTGCATTTTATCATAATTTTTAAATGTAATTGTGTCGATTAATCGATATAATCTTGTCATGCAGTGTCTGTTTTTCGAGTATCGATTATGTCTGGAGGTGCGATATATTTTGGCAGGCCTTTCTTTGGCTACAATATGTCATTATAAATATTCTTTGCACATGAATTGTGTCGAAATGTGGAGAGTCAGATAAAAGGCGGAGATGTAAGGGAAAATGGCGCTGGCCTACTCTCCTCCAAAATACACAACAAAACGAAATGCATGATGAGAGTATGTAGACTGATATGTACTATATCGCTCAAAAACATAGAGACGATTTTGCATTTGATTCAAGTGCAGGCTGCACGTGAGTCAAATGCAAAATCGTCTCTATGTTTTTGAGTGATATAGTACAATATGGAAAGAAAATGTGGTTCACACCCTTCCCAGTGGAGGTTCATAATTACGAGCAAAGAACCAGATCATGGTGTGTCGACAATAATTAACAAATGACCAATACATACAAAAATACAGTTTTAACATATTCCACGATCTGTCTCCATATTGATGCTGTGGTCCAAGGTGCGTCAAAGATATTCACTTCGTCACTTTCCTCTGAGGTCTGAGGGGATGTCGGCGTATATTTTGATAATTTTTTTCCTCTTGAGGTGTGGATAACACTGGTCGTGGGTGTCGAAGGTTGTTGACTGCTCCTGCTGGGTACTGAATTTGTGGTGCATAATTCTCCAGGAGCAAGATCCACCTGACGACCTTTCCAGTTGGGTTTTTCATAGACCGAAACCTCCTTTGCTGGTTGTGGTCTGTTATCTCATCGCATGAATGGTTTCAGTGCTTACATAACTACAACGGCTTCTCTCGTCACGGAATAGCAGTGTGAGAAGCGTCCTCGTGTAAACTGGATGAGATGGAATGTGTGTCCCAGATCGTGGTATTTGTGGATTATTGTGTAGCTCTTGATAAAACCTCCGGAAGGTGGAGTGTAGGGAAATCAATTTTTTTGGTTGGTTATATTCGCTCTTGTCGCATGTAATATTTGAACATATCATAAGCTATTTATTGGGGGAAATCACCATTAGCTTTCTTTATACCCTTAGTTTGAATGACGATACCTTACTACGGCTGGCTAGTATCCAACCCCAATAAAGGGCATTTCCTCAGAAGGTAATGGCGCAAGGGTGGTTTTGTTGTGAGCTTATTGTCATTGGGAATCGCACAATGGCTTTTCTTTCGCTTTTTCACTATAATGTTGGTTCCTCGCCGCTATCCAAGGTTGATGATGAGTTACCAGACAGACAGCGTCTAAAAGCAAATGTGAGCCACACGATGTTAAGTAATAAGTTTTCTTCCCGCTGTTTGCAATGTTGTTCACAATCAACGTATGGTCTCTTAACTCTTTCCATGCCTCAATCTTTCGTCCTCGGGGGACCTTTTGGTAAGGGATACCATCTGAACTTTGTCAGCATGCCCAATATTTTCACTTGACCGGCCTGACGAGAGTTCACATATTCAAATACATAATATAGTTTAATTCGTTTATCAGTATTTTTCTGATCTTCCTGTGTTGGGCCAACCATTCAGGATCAATTTACTCCGTAATGACATTAAATGCTCACATGTTACAAATGACATTCATGTTACAAGTTGGGCCAGCGTCAAAAAATGTAATTGCCAATACTTAAGACAGATAATAATCACACCCACAAATTTCCTCGGCCGTTTTGTGCATCCATCTTCTATCTTTAATGCATATTCAGCATATCAAATCACGACCCTCTGATTAAGGCGGAGATGACATATTTTAAGGTCAAGTGTCCATGTCGACAGTGCATTTTCTTGGTTCATTGTGGGTGAATATCAGGTGGGAGGTAGGTGTTTAGAGACGTATGATTTGATGTAAAATGTTATGACATGTCCAAATCTCTGGGCTTGTTGCAGACTCATTCAGTCATGTTCAGGTCTCATAATCCATCTGATTATTTGAAGAGCTAATTTCTTCGTTATATTTTTTTTTACACACTTGTGAAACTTTGTTGAGCCATGAGGTTCAGGAATTAATCTGTTGCACTTCCTTTGCTCTTGTGACTGCTCGTTACAATCGTCCATCATAATCTGTACTAGTGTTTCCTTTTGATGCATCAGACAACTGAACTTCCCCTTGTGATTAGCACCTTACCAGGTCTCATAGTTTATACCATTAAACATAGTCATTGGGCACCATATGTAACCTTCCTAAGTGTTGAATGATTCAATGATTCATTGAATGATACATTTCACCACACTGTCTGATATTTACGTCTTATCATAAGACCACATAATATTGAGTCAAGGTCTCCTTCGTCATTAGTATTTTATACCATATACACATTTGCGAAACATTTTCTGCAGACTGATTAAAAGCTGATTACTTGTCACCCGGATATAAGGCGGACTCTGATATTTTTTTGACTCACTGGTTTTTGGTGCTTTCTTCCGATTTCGCCGTAGGATGTAAGCTATCTCATCTTGTTCAGGTGGTACACCTTTATGCGGTCTCTCTGAATTCTTTCGCACATGTTTTGGAACTGCAGCCTTGATACGTACTGTAGATTAAAGAGAAATAACCATGGACTGACATGATCATTTCATTTTCCAGTTTGATCGTATACCACTGGCATGGCACTCCTATACGTCTCTCTCTCTATCTGTCATGAACTAGTATGTTTTCCTCTTGCACTACGGATATCTCTCCGGAGGGCTGCCTGGATTTACAGCCACTAATAAATTAAAAGGGGAAAAAAATGCTGTGAATGTGTCACTTATTTTGCATTTATTCAACAGGGCTTTAATGATAAGCGGTGCCATGCAGTAAGTAAATGCAGAAGTGTCAATAATAATTAACCTGCTTACGCCGGCGACCCTTATTCGTTTCTGTCATGTCGCATCCGGAATGACCTATTTACTCGAGGTAAAAGCCTCTAGTTTTAGAATATTATTAAAACGTTTGATTGTAGTATTCAGGTTACCTAGTTCAGGAGGCACTATTCCTTACTGAACACAGCGGTGGTAAGTGCCGTTATGATACGTATCTGGATTTCTATGCTGCTGCTTCTTTTACCTCCCAACCTACCTAGATCGTGGGTAGAATTTTCTCCGAAACATCAAATATGTTCATTGACCACTTTGAGGAAACCTGCCGCTGCCGTCGGGAGAGTTGGTAATTCATCCAGACCATCGTACACACAACATGTACGTGGGATTCTTTACTGTATTACTGCGTTGAATCGTCAAATTGTGGATATGTGATTAGTTCCTCTGACAGTTAAAGCAACAATTAAGCAACGTGAAGTGAAATTGCTACATACCCGTTATAATTAAACGATGAAATGGCTATTAAATGCTGCGGAAGAGAAATACAAATTTTTGTACATTTAGTATAGGGCTACTATTGCAAAGATTACTTCACAAGGGAAGTTATTACTCAACTGGGCTAGATTACCCCATCATATGTAACAAAAGTGATCTTTAATTAGCATCTGTAAAAATCTAGCTGATCTTAATATCCACTACCTCCGACTGTCTAATCATCATCAAGAGAGGATGTTAATAGGTGAAAAGGCCATTAAATGTATGATTCTACACCAACATTGAAGGTGAGTTGAGTGTTAGCTACTACTTGTAGTGTAGGGCCACCCCAGCCGGACAGGTCTTTGGGATAGGAGACAGACTAAGAGAGATGCCAGTCTTTCCTCTCTTCATCTGTCCCACCTTTGCTTCTTCTTACAGCCAGATAGCCATAGTTGCTTTGGCTTCTTCCAAATAAACCAAACCAAACTACTTGTAGTTTCTGTTCTAGTTGAATGCTACCGGTACTGTATATTATATGTGATAACAGTCAAACTCCAAAGCTTATCAGTATACATAATTATGAATCAAGGCCATTTGGGCATTTCACTCATTCGCTGCACTAATCTGTCGCCAATCTTGGAGGGCAGGAGACGAACAGCTGTTTTGAAAAGACCAAACATCCACCGACTTCTTCCAGCTTGGTAATGAGCATTGGGCACCTTGTCCAGTAGCGCTTTCTCAAACTCCGAATACAACCTGCAAGATTACACGTTGCATATAAACACCATTTACATTGTTGACAGTCATTGTTGTCCACATTTCACCATGATAATGTTTGCACGAGCGCAACTGAGTGCGCACCCACACGCGCTCAGCTCCATTGTTCCGACAACAACGTTGCCAGGGCCCATTTCCACGATGACGGCAGGGAGCATATACTACATAAGAGTCGCAAACATTCGATTTCCGCGTCTCTTTGTTTGGGGCCGTTGCCAAGGCTGGCGGCCATTTTGAAGTGTGGGTAACGCCAACGAGGTGTAAATAGGGTACAGGCAAAAATGGGGTCCGCCATCTTTGATTCGCGCGTGTTCTTGTCGTGTAGTTGCCATGGCCGCCCAAACCAAAGATGGCGGACCCTATTTTTTGCCTGAACCCTGTTTATACCTCGTTGGCGTTGCCCACACTTCAAAATGGCCGCCAGCCTTGGCAACGGCCCCAAACAGAGATACGCGGACATCGCACCTCTTATGTATGCTCCCTGATGACGGTCCTAACGTAAGTAGGAACGGTCAGCCAATCAGAATGCTCCACTCTGCTATTAACGTAACAGCGTAGTAGTGCATTCTGATTGGCTGGCAGTTCCAACTTCCGTTAGGACCGTCATCGTGTAAATCGGCCTTTACTCCACAGGAGACAGGTAATTAAAATTACTTGAAATTAAAAATGATTAAAATGAAACACGATTAAAATTAATTAAAATTAATTAGCCAAATTATGAGAACAAATCACACCCGTTGCATCTGAGGTTTGTTCCATAGCATTGAAAACGTCGCAAACGTCGGCCATTTTGTTCCCCTCCAATCGTAGCGTTGGAATTAAGTGCAGAGCATATCCACTATTCAGAGGGCTTATCACCTATCATTAATAATGCCAACCGTACATGCTGCGTGAACTGTGGTGCGCACTCGATTGCGTTAGTAAAAAATACTTATATTTAGACGTCCCATGTCTTTCACAGAGTTTTGACCCTGGTTTCTAATGATGGCCAACTTTACCTTGGTACTTTAAGCTCCCTGGGATGTTGCTTCTCCGGAAATGCCGTCATCACGTGCTGGTGCACCTTCCAGAAGAACTTGCCATAAAAGTCCTTCTCCCATTGCGACATCTCGCTGGCCATTTCTCTCGAGTTCTTCCCCTGGTTCTGAAACATGTTGGTGTCCCCTGGCAGGTCACCAGGCTCCAACGTGGATACCAGCACGCCGTACTTGTCCATTTCCCTCCTGAGTGACTCTGCCCACGCATATATCCCAGACTTCGAGGCCGAGTATGGTCCCAAGTTTGGCAAAGAAATATGAGCGCAATTGGACACCAGCACCAGAATCCGACCTTTGGCTTTGATCAATGCTGGGGTCATTTCTCGGGTCAGGACAATGGGGCCCAGCACGTTGACCTCCAACTGACTTCGTACCTGTTGTTCCGTTTGCCAGCTGCTTTCGCCGAAAACCAGGACCGCTGCATTGTGGACCAGCCCGCCCAGGTCCATCTGGTGCTCTTCCAGAAGTTGCTCTACCTGCCCACGGGCCGTCCTGATGCTGTCCTTTAAGGTCAGGTCAAGTCCGACCACGTGCAGGTCTGGGTGATTGGACAAGTTTGTGGCGCCCGGACCATTTGGGTTCAAGCACGCTGCTATCACTGGCATACCCTGCATGAATCATACAGATATTAATAGAAATTGATTTGAATATAGATAATGTTTTCTCATTTATACAGGACGGTTCAGGTCCATTGATAAACTGTTATTTTTTTTTCAGATTCGGATTCAGCTCATCCTAAATAGGTGTCATGATCAACTGGCCTCTCCCAGCGGCCATTTTGTTCCCCTCCAATCGTAGCGTTGGAATTAAGTGCAGAGCATATCCACTATTCAGAGGGCTTATCACCTATCATTAATAATGCCAACCGTACATGCTGCGTGAACTGTGGTGCGCACTCGATTGCGTTAGTAAAAAATACTTATATTTAGACGTCCCATGTCTTTCACAGAGTTTTGACCCTGGTTTCTAATGATGGCCAACTTTACCTTGGTACTTTAAGCTCCCTGGGATGTTGCTTCTCCGGAAATGCCGCCTTATTGCGAAATCCTAAATTTGAGGCTGCTGGAGTCAAATCTCACGGAGATATAACAATGGAAAGTTCAACAATGACGTCCATATATAGTATTTTTACCTATTCACACTGTTCACCCAACACCAACATGTTATATATCGAATGGAAGGTAATGGAGAGAGGAATAACATGGTTACAAAATATTTCACGTAACTCGTAAAACGACATTGAAAATAATTCGCACATGTGATATACGGTATGTGTAAATCACTCTATATTCCCGATAGCAGTAACTCATAACATTATGATTTTAACAAAGTGATATTTAGGATACAGGGCAATCACATTTGCCTAATATCACATGCAAAACTTCATTGTGATTGATCACGCAGGGTTGGAAATAAAAAATCCATAAAAAATTAATTACTCCATTTTGCCGATTTTCGAGCTCAAATTTCTCCAGGTAGGACTGCACCGATTTTCCTTTAGGTAGGTATGTCAATCGCTTCCTTGTATCATACCCTATTCAGAAATGCATAAGCCATTCTTTCCACGTGAGCGATAATTGATCGACGAATTTTCAAACGCATGAATCACAATGGATCATGCATTGGATCATGCACTGAAGCAAAATAGTCATTCCATGGTAAGTCGATTGTAATTTCTCACACTTTTGAAACACGCTCATATATGTTAGTAATGATTACAATATGTATGAATTTTTGAAGGGTAATATGTACATTTGTCACAGCATAATTATGACATCCTCTGTTTATACGATGCCAACGATGGCAATGATTCCATGCACCACTTTATGCACCCATGCGTTTGAAAATTCTCCTATCAATTATCGCTTACGAGTAAAGAATGGCTTATGAATTTATGAATAGGGTATGATGCAAGGAAGCGATTGACATACCAAAAGTCAAAGTCGATCCAGCCTGTCCTACCTCGAGAAATTTGAACTCGAAAATCGGCAAAATGAGGTAATGCATAATTTATGAATTTTTTATTTCCAACCCTGGGTGATCTATCACAATGAAGTTTTGCATGTGAATTTAGACAAAGGTGATAGCCCTATATCATAAATATCACTTTGTTAAAATCATAATGTTATGAGTTAAGGCTGTCGGGAATTTAGAGTGATTTACACACAGTAGCCTATCATACAATTATGTGCGGGTTTTTTTTCAATGTCATTTTTCGATTTAAGTCAAATATTTTATAACCGCATTATTCCTCTCTGCGTTACCTTCCATTTGATATATAACATGTTGGTGTTGGGAGATCAGTCTGAACAATTCAAAATACTTTATATGGACGTCATTGTTGAACTTTCCATTGTTATATCTCCGTGAGATTTGACTCCATCGACCTCGGATTTCGCAATAGATTACGGATCCCAACCTACCTGATTTTTTACATTAAATCAGAAGGGGTCGAGCCACCACCATTTACAGGCGGCTGGATTTATCCGAGTGAACCAGTGCAAGTGTCGATTTTTATCTCATATACTCATTTGCCATGGCGACTCATGTTGCTAGCAGTACCACAGGATTATTGTCCATCAACGTACAGTGAAACCTTGGTAATCTGAATTTTCCATATGGAGCCCGGTGTGTCATAATCATCTATCTCCCTTCCTTTGAAAATGAACTTGAAGCCCGGTACAGGCACATTCACTCTTAGGCTATAATGTAGCTTTAAAACCCACAATTCCGTAGTCGTCTTGATACGGAAAGGCATTTCGTCTTGGTCCTCGTCCACAACCCAAATCTTCATTGTTGGTGTGCGATTGTGTTGATGTGATGGCGTGTTGACTGGTGGTTCATGGACTGGTTGACTGGTTGTATGGATGTTTTGACTGGATGCTTGATTGCCAGTGTTTTTAAACTTGATGGTTGCAGTTTTTTGTGTGTGTATTTGTTCTTAGTGTAAGGGCCCCAACGCAACGGCTGGGTAAGCCCATTAAAAAATTCTTAATAATGAAACCTTGGTATAACTCTCCCCCATTTAATGCTTTACTTCATACCGCACGGTTTCCCTGGTCCCCAGAGACACTTATCCTGAATAATTATAACGTTAAAATGTGCAGTAATTTATGACTTCACTACAGGGTGGCTCAAATTTTGCATCACACAGTCTTCTCCTTTTGCAGACCTTCTTGCACAACAATACTGCTGAAACATAGAATTGCATCATACACTGCTGTCCACAACTGCCCTTGTTTTACAAATTAATGTGGTTTGATTATAATATGTGGTTATTATTAATTTGTTATGGTTATTATTGAGATGTCAATTAGGAACTGCAGCAATGACAAGATTCCTCTTCCACTTATTAAGACCATTTTTCTTTTCTTTTCTATTGTTACACGTACAGTTGCCAGTCGCTTACAGGAGTCGCGTTATTCGTGTAATATCTCGCTACATATGCCGTCACACACTGGATATATTTTTCATCTGCCCAAATCTGGAGAGGTTTATGGTGGACATATTCTACATGTGTGCTGTTCTGCCCATAGACAAGCGCATTGTGAGGAAATTGCCAAAACTCACTGATGTTGGCGTTAATTATTTTTCCACCAACTGAAGATGTAATGATCCTGAAGATTGTGATGGACACAGTAGGAGGCCAGCTGGACAGACTACGAATAGATTTCACAAGTTATTTGGAGCAGGACTCCTTCTTAGCCCTTGGACAGTGCCCCTAGCTGGAGGTAGGATTGGTTGCGCCATTTCGATCATGTGTTTCCAAATCCTGAGTTTGAGTGCAAACCCTGGTGTTATAGGAAAGTGTTGCCTCAACCTTCTGTTTTGATAGATGTATGATAGAAGTACGGTATTAGTCATCTGGTGTCATTCATCTGGTGTAATTCGTGGTACTCCTTTGTGGCATGTGGAGTGCTGACAGTCCCATTTTCTCCGTTGGTTATTATCGTCGCTCTTGTCGCATGTACGACGCAATTGACAGTTATTGACTTTGTTCAGTGTCAAATGTAGCATATTGGATACTGGATTGATAACGTACCGGAAAATGCAAGCCTTGCTCGACGACTCGCCTCTGCCAAGGGTCTCTTTACGGTAGAAATGCAAAATGGAAAGAGCATGAGTGAGTCCCATGGTGCAACGGGATTTCAGTGGCCATGGGCCTGGAGGGTTCCTGAACATTTCTGACCGTCTCCACTTCTCCCTTGATGTGGTTGAGCTAAAATATTCGAGATAAAAAGAAAATAAATAAGAAAGTGGGAATAGCATTTTCTTCCCCTGATTGTTGCCTTCCATATCATGCTGAATCTTCTAATTAGCGTACAATCAGAGCGAGAAATGTAGATCATTCGGCGGCCGCATTGGTATTAACATCGTCAATCATTGGGAACGCTGTTAAATCTTTGCTAAGTTTTATTTCTTTATTTATTTTGGCTACCCCGTATCAGGGCCAGAGGCCCTCTTAGGGGGACAATCTTTGCTTAGTGTTGAATCCTTTCTTCATTTTACGACACGGGCTGATATTACGTCATAATTATCATAAGACCACATATTACATTTGCTGCAGAGTGTGATTAAATGCTGATCAGTGTCACCCGGATATTATGTGACTTTTTCTCTTCTTTCAATATTATTTTCCCTCGATGTGACACAATGTTACAGTATGTGGTGTCACCTCACAAGTCAGTCATTAAATATTAGGTATTCCTTCATATTTGTGCTTCCAATGGGATATTTATACGGGATAAATAATTTGTGAGTGTAGAAATAATTGTAGTTTGAAGAGAGCCTCTGTTGTTATTCTGGCCTCCAGCTGTTATATATTCTCTGGGAATTGATAAATGGTTCTGACGACGATGCAGTTAATTCTTCGTATATTTCGGTCCGGTTGTGCGACTTTATGCCGTCGCTCTGGGGCATTTTACGCGGGCTCCTTCACATAGTGCACGTTAGTCACGTTTCAACATATTGAAAATGAATGTATGAGCACGAATACTGGAAGCGTTTCTTCTGATAGCACCGTACCTGGTGACATTATCCTTCCATACCTCATCATAAAAGTCTAAAAATCGTTTTCGCCCTTCGTTTCTACCAACTACCTTGTCACATTGCAAATATCACCCAGTTGTCAAGAAGACTATTTTGCCGTCACAGTCAGTGTGAGGGCAACGAGTTGTTTGGTTACATAATTGATGGATTGAGTCAAGGTTTCCCTCTTCATTATTTTATAGGATTTACACATTTGTAAAACATGCTGGGGAGTTATTAAGAGATACGTACTTGTCTCCAGGACTTGAATCTGAAATTTTCCTGTCTCCTCTTAATGGTGGGGGATGGGGGAATTCAGCCCGTTACAATGTATGGCGGCATTTCCGGTGATGGGTGTTTGTGTAGGCAAGTGTGGGTGCTGAGTGGATTTTTCCAAGCCAGTATAAGTACTACCAGGTGGCCCAGAAAGGGTGGAGAGAGTTGAATTTGTCTGCGATGTCTTGCTGAAATCTTTCCCCGTGTTAGTCTGACAAGTCACCGCAATTTTCTGGGAAATATTCCAGATGCGAATGCATAATATTGTGAGGGCCTCCGGATACACTGAGCCAAGGAGCCTAAAATCATGCTAAGGTTACCATTGGAACAGACCCAATCACATTTGTTTGAGTTCTACCTCCACAAGAGAGTTCACCCCACTTGCCAGCAAATGCTGCAAAATGTCACTGGCAGCACCGCCATCACAGGCTTTTGTTTTGTTGTTGTTGTTCAAAGTGAGATTGTCACTTTCACTTCACTTCACTCACACACCTGCCCAAGATTTGTCCATTGTTACACTATTCCCAAAATGTTTCCTTACCTCTAACAACATGTGCTCACTTATTACTTAACTTATATTTAACATTTTCTTAATAACCACATCACTAAGACTAGAGACTTGAGACGAGAGACTTGGAGTGAACCTGCTTTTCAAAAACATTAAAAATGCAAAAGCTGAGACTGGCGGTTCTTGGAATTGTTAGCTACGTGTATGGCATTTCACACACAGAATCTTAATTGTCGTAGCCAGTCAGGGTCAATACGGGTGATGGGGTTGTTGTTGATGCACTGACATAGGCCTATTACCAAATAGGCCGAGTTGGCGGCAAATGTCATGGCGGCGGAAAATTTAAGTCCCTTCACGGTAGAAATGGACACGGCTCCAGTGAGTCCCATGGTGCGACGGATTGTTCAATGAAATGAACACTTGTGCGATGTTTGCCCGGATTCAATGCCTTACCTAGCAGGAAATATTGTGATTCCACTTTTCGTCTAAAGCTGTGATGCTTTGACAGCCTGGATGGACACGAAGCAAGGCTGCCTTTGGGTTGAGTGGGACCACACGAATCAGTGAATCATGTTTAGTTCTGAGACATGTTGACGCTATATCCTAAGTCGTCCTAAGTGGTGCTGTGTCCTCTTGGTGTGTTGCACATCGGCGTCCTAGGGTGTACTAGCTAGGTTTGTCCAGATTCTCGTGTCCTGAGGGGTTGCTGGAGCAGGAGGTTCTGGTGGTGGGAGCCCCACACAGCCTCTCTCTATAGCTTGGTCTGGATTGACACAATGAATAATCATTAGTTAATCCATTGTTGAATGAGACACCCCTGGCACAAACCTTGTGCTGATTAGGGGAGACGCATGGTATACGTTACGTTATTGTTACCAACACATGAACCTGGCGCTGAATTTATAACAAAAGAGTATTATAAAAGCATTTAGCCTCATATTTTTCAAGCAAGACAAAATAACAAAATCATGTGGCGCCAGTCCTATTCGTTGTGAGGAACCCCCTGACCCGGGATGTCCCTAGACCCAGCAAGCTCAGGTGTTGTTAATCAAACCAGTCAGGTAAGGTAAAAGACAAGTGTATTGTTCCAAAGCTCCGACCAGGAAGAGTGCGGGCACGAAGCCCCCCCCCCCCNCCTCCTCCTTAAATACAGACATCACGCCACTGGGCGGTACCACAGACGAGGTCGCGGTGGATGAATGCCGAAACCACACACGTGGTCCCGACATATTACAACGACCAAATAGTTACATTATTTTGGTTTTAAAAAGTAGACGTACACTATATGACTGTACCGTTGACCGTGATCTTGCAGGTGGAGAGCCCTAGCCAGAGCGGAGTTATTCATTTACATGCAGGTCCTTCGAGGCCTTTATTTCATCTACCAATAATATTGTGTTTATTGTGACAATTTTTGTCTAGTTTTACGCGTACGTACATGAACTTTTTGCCACCCCTAAATCACTTCGATAATAAGGTTCTCCTCACACCAGGACGCGATTAATATGCTAGGTTTTAGATCTTTAGTTCAGAATGAAATGCTTGCTGACATAAAATTTGAAGTACCAATTCCCAGTACTCTAAAAACATTTGTTTCAATATCTGTTTGACTCGACTGAAAACTCGATCACTCGGCAAAAAGGAATGTCCTGTTACTAAAGATATTAACTGAAATGATTTCAATGCGTTGGGAGGGTTCAACATTGCTTTCCATCAGATGAGCAAGAAATTTCGTGATGTGAAGTTAAATAGTGGAGATGACCAGTTTTCCATCTACATATAACCACCACACCCCTCATATCATCTCAGTGAAGGCGGCGGCGAGCAGGTAGAATTGGAGGCTCATCTCAGTGGACTATGGAGACACGGAGCTCACTTTGACCCGGAGCACCACACTTTGACACCACAATTGCACGTTGGCTACTGGACACAATTGGACCCATATCATCTCAGTGCTAATCATTGTTGTTTTCCAGCTTGGTCGGATTGATTAATCAATGTCTGATGCATATGCTTCCACATTCAGTGTTAAGAGCCACGGAAAAATGCAAAGATGAGACCGCTTGAGATTGCAGCTTCAAAGCCACCCAGCATCTCCAGCACGTTATTTTATTTATTAAAAATTTATTATAGGTAAGAATCAGTTTAGAGTTTCATGCTGTTACTGGTGTTCTCCTGAGGCGCACACCAAAAATGACGATGGAAAGTGTCATGAACATTGTTAGTGGACCACCATGCCATGCATGTTGTTCATGACCTATGTGTTGTTAACAACTGTTCCAACACGTGGTGCATTCGTGTATACATTTCAATTATAGGACTACATAACCAGTAACAATGGTATGTTAAACGTGCTTCCCACAGTCATGTTCAGATCTTAAACTATAAAATTGATCTCACACACATTTTCATGCAATATTCTCGTATCTGGTACAAAAATGTACATAATGCTACGCATGCCCTATGATGCCCTAACATCCTTCCACACTTGCTTTTGATGTAGATAAATCTGGCATTACATAATAATTTTCGTCATACCTTGTCATATACCTATTATGATTGGGGTCTTTGGAAACTGATTTGGGTGAGGGATATGTTGAGGCTGTCATGAAGAAGCTTCATCTATCGGCTTCCACACAAGGCAGTGCCAGGTTCACAGCCACACTTGCAGAGAAGAGTAGGAAGGCTGAAGCAGAAAGTCCCCATCACAAGTTAAGACGCAACATACTGAAGAAGGCTAAGGCGGCACTTCGAAAGAAGAGGGACCGAGCACTACACGTTGCTAAAACTTTAGCCCCACTGGGCAGGAACAATATCACAGAGTATGACAAGGAAACTGGCTAAAGCAAACATTTCTTTCAATGAACTTGATGTGTATCACACTGGTGGGGAGATAGGAATAAGAAATTTGCTTACTGGTGAAGTTAATGGTGTTGTATAAAGGTCATGAAAGCACCATATGTGTTGCAAAAGATAATTGACAGTCTTCAATGACAACACTGTTAATCATGAAATGTGACAGGTGACAAGTGGAATGAATGATTTGTGTGTGTTACATGTCATATTTCTTACTTTCTTCCTCCATAAATTTTTCAGGCCATTCGTTCATAGATGTGAGAGTAATAGGCCTACCATCGAAATAGTAGGACGTTGTTGTAGCCTTTCAGGAAATCTGCTGCCACGAAAGCATTGACAACATGACTCAGCAGTTCAATCCACCTCTATAGTACATAGCGTAATTATGTGATTAATTAATTAATTAATTAATTAATTAACCCGTTTATAACCACAAGAAAGGCTCTAACTCCCTTCACTCTTCGTTGGTGGCTTCTCCTTTTCCATTCAGGCTTCATTCCTCCACTGCATATACACGATGTGACCAAGACACTTTTTCTCTCCCAAAAGTGCCAGTTGGATATAGATTCAGGTTTAATCCAGCAGCTTTGAGCTTTCTGACTACTTGGACTAGTCATTCGATATGGTCTTCCAGCGTCTTGGGGAATTTAATGTGTCGTCAGATGCTATACAAGTAAATGCATTCATCGCATCCCGGTTCTTCGGGTTTGTTTGCCACTACCGCTCCCTGGATAACCCCGAATATCTCCCTCCACTTCTGATCCAGTTTTTCAATCGATAGTTCTATGGCTGATTGGATCTTGCCAATCCGGGGGATCCAGTAGAGTCGTGATCTCGGTCAAAGTTGCCATCGGGACAAATGGCGCCACTTTCACTATCTCAACCCGGAGAACTCTAAAGTAGTCGACCGGTCTGCTTCTCGATCCGTTGCTGCAGCGTCGCTTCCATAGCACAGATGAACACTCGATCGACTGGATTGGAACCGATCGTAGCGGATTGTGTCAATCACGATTATGGTCGGGTACAATATATACGTGACGGATTAAAGAGAAATACTCATGAACTGACATCTACTGTTGGATCATTTCTCCATTTTCAACACTCATACCTCTCTTCTTGCATTTGAGCTCTTTTTCGCCCCTCTCACAGAGCTGAGCCATATACAGTATAGTATGTCTGGTAAGACGAGACAATTCAGCTGCTTCAGTTAAACAGGCACCAATCACAATTTTCCCCCCTCGTTACTTGTTTTGTTGTTGTTCCAGATTTGAACGTATTGGTATGACACTTGGCTCACTGTTATTCTTCTGCATTCGCTTCATTTTCAGGAATACCAGTGAGTGTAGCACATTAGCTCTTCATTCGTCCTTGGTCCTACTTCAGGAAAAAATTTAATCGGGTTGGTTTGTCTGGTTGTTCCACAGATTCTGAAAGTATCATAGGGCGTTTTTGCAACTATACATCGGTAGGTTGACGGACCTGTTTTGAGCAGTCTAGTGCAATTGTGCAAATGTACGAGTGTGTGTTTAACAAAGGAATTTACTACTCACTGTCAGTACTCAGTAGTAAAAAGAATTGATGTGCAAGAGTGTATTTTGATCTATTGTAATTTCTCTGTCACATGTCTGTCTTCCGAAGTGTACAATATATCGTATTTTCTCCGTGTGTGTCATACAGCAACATCACACAAAGTCGTGCAACGGTCGTGCTAACCGGTGCTAACGGTCGTGTAACGGTCGTGTTCAGGTTCTGGAGGCAAACTTGTAAGAAAGCTGATCAGGTGCCATTTTTGACGACACTTAACACTTGCAATTAGTGTTGATGGAGTGCTGAGCAAGTGGGATATCTGTATGTATAGGTGTCGACCTTCGTTTTCATTGTTGTACGTGTCGGGCTTGCTCTTTACTGCGACAGTATTCCGTGAAGGAAATGGTCCACTCAAAAATTGTCGCCACACATTTTTGTCTTTATTTCCATCACTACCACTACCAATGACGTCGCATCATGTAGTTTACAGCCCCATACATGTGCATGCGTGGGTGTTGCAACTGTCATAGACACACTATTAGTACGGGTCAATGGTAAATTAGCATGATGATTATTATAACTTTAATTTCAGTAGATAATTTTACTAGGCGAGTATCGATTCACCCTGTCGTATCGATATTTCCAACAGGCGTTCCAAAATGGCGGCGAGTCTTTTTTCGAAGATGAGTTCCGTGTCTTTTTTTGGCCCCTGGTTTCTCTCGTGATTTGAGCCCCATCCGGATCTGGGATGGAGCCAGACGGTGGGGGAAGGAACACAGAAACGCCAGGTAATATTGCCCGTCTTTTTGAGTGGTACTGGATAATTTAGAGGGGAACCAGACGTGTTGAGCAAGCAACCCCTAGGTGAAGTAAATGTGTGCAGCGGTCTAGAGGTGTTGAAAGGTTATTGATGCCCATAGAGGTGAGTGCCAATCAAAACAAATTTATATTGATTTTTACCGCTTCTGTAAAATTTCTGAAATGGTTTATTCGCCCTTTCTCTTTATTATCTCGTTGACTCCTGGTTCCTTGCATTTTTTTGAAGGTATCTAATCAGAATCAGTGTCGTCCTGGGGCATATATTAACGAAATTAAAACCACTTTATATATTTCTGCCATTGTTGGGCCCAACAAGTTCCTCCCAGTGTGAAGTTCATAGTCGGTATCGTTTTTTAAGAACTACGTAAGCATGTGATATTAAGTTACATATTATGATCGAGCTGGTCGTATTACTTTTATCGGACTGACGTAGCTTTCATATTTACGATATTTGATGTGCTTATGTTTATGGGAGTAAAAACTAAGAGGCTCATTGACAGCGAAAGATGGGGAACATTCTTTACTATTATCTTTCAATTTTGGTCGCC
The DNA here is from genome assembly GCA_000934665.2 of Catajapyx aquilonaris. Taxonomy (NCBI): domain Eukaryota; kingdom Metazoa; phylum Arthropoda; class Diplura; order Dicellurata; family Japygidae; genus Catajapyx; species Catajapyx aquilonaris. The sequence continues at coordinate 24,745 of JYFJ02005434.1, forward strand.
TATTATTATCTAACCTTTGCTTCTTCTAACAGCCAGATAGCCTTAATTACTTTTACAGATGTATTTATTAAAATTTATTATGGTGCAGCAGAGAGTGCCCCCAGATTAATTTGAAAAATATGTTCCTTCAAGCCATCCTACACTTGACATAGGAACATGGGGTGAAATTTTCGTCACACTGCTAAGTTATTAGTAGTGCCATATTGCCACCACTGGTACTG
>JYFJ02005435.1:0-11475 GCA_000934665.2 Catajapyx aquilonaris
AAAGTAAACTTCTAACACTCATTGGTAGAGCCATTACCCAAAAATGTGACCTTCGAATGGAATATTAACTTTTAACTGTCAATGGTGGAGCAGTAACACTGCTCTTTCTTCTCTGCTTAGAGCTTCTCTGCTTCTCTGCTTTTTCTTCGAATCGCACATGATTAGAAGTTCTAATCATGTGCGATTCGAAGATGACATTTTGTAGTCCTGTGATACGAATCAGAGGTCCAAGTATATTTATAATTATTCTAATGAATCAAGGAACTGTATTTGTAATTTGAAGGTGGAGTTGTTACGTTACTGCTCCACCATTGACAGTTAAAAGTTAATATTCCATTCGAAGGTCACATTTTTGGGTAATGGCTCTACCAATGAGTGTTAGAAGTTTACTTTCTATTGTATTAAACCACGCATCGCATTGTTCCTCGTGCCCGTGAACCAAGTCCGGCCAAGTCATCTCACTTAGCTTATAGCCTCGAAGAAAGGCTTGGCGTCCACCACGATCTCACGACTTTGTACGGTGGAGTGGACAAGGCTTGGCTTCCAGGCACTATCTCACAGGTTTTTTCGGCAGACGACTTGGCGCGTTTTTACGAGTGCGTTTTTGAGGGAGATCTAATTTACTCAATATACTAATACACTTCGTTAATACAACCGGGATTCTCCTAAATGCAATGATTGGCGTGAGATCATGAAGGGCAAAATCACAGGTCCATTTTTTTCTCGCAGACCGTGGTAACTGGACTTACATGCCTGGGTATGTTACAGAAATTTGCTGTGCTTCAGCTAATCCCCCCACTTTGCCAATGATATCGGCACATTCTGGGATGACCATTACAGGATGGATTTGGAGATGATCAAAGTTCATTGCATGGCCCCCCAAATGACCAAACCTAACTTTTTCCTGTTGGGGTTAGTTAAAGACACGTGTAGGCTACACAGGTGCATAATTTGGCAGACTTGCGCGACAGAATTTGCGTTGCAATTAAAAAGGTAACACCCCAAAATACTTCTCAACGCATGGGTTGAGGCAGACTTCCGGTTTGACCTTTGCTGCGCTACCAGTGGAGTTCATGTTGAAGCGTATTAGACATGTAAAAAAATTCCGATCTGCTCTTTAAACTGGCACACAGCTTCCGTCATTACAACTAGTACTTCGTAAGTTATGAATTTTTCTTTTATTATACCCGTTATAACCATTCGTTACTTACTCCATGCTGCATCGTTTTTATCTGCCCACGACTTTTGCCCCACCCTGTACCTCTAAGCGGAACACCCAGTATACTGATGATTACATAATCAAAAATTTCAAGTCAAAAATTGGTGCTCCAATTTTGATTTTGATTTTTCTCAAACTTGGATACTTTTGAGATTTTCTGAATGACTTTTAAAATGAAGCTGGACATGTCTGGCCAATATTTCCGAAAACTCTACGAGGACGATTTTGGTCTTTCACGCTCTAGAAGCCGAAACGAAACCCGTGTGCATGCGCGTGGACCACCCCGCCCGCCTTTCCACATATATAGCGAGAACGATTGATGTATATATCAATTGTTCTCGCTATCTGGATGTAATCCACTGCAGCCGGCTTTATGTGACCTTTACTTCTAACTGCAGATATCTTTCATACCCAACTGAAGAAAAGAGTAATTTTTTGTTGTTTGTTTACACACATGACAAAAATGCCCTTTCCCACATGCAGTACGCGTAGAAGTGAACACAAAGTAGCCATTTACACTGTGATATGCGACAGGAGTAGGCTATATATGGAGCAATGAAAATGTACGAGATGTCAAGGTGTTCTAGAATAATTCTAAATCTATTCTAAACTGTTCTAATTCTATATATTCTAATCTATTCTAAATTAGTTCTAGAATAATTGAAGTTTCTACACATGCAAACTCACCCTATTCAGATACTGACATCTTCCTGTAATTTTTATTAAATGGAACAGACAAGCCATGTATCGTTTTTTTTTTTTTTTTTTTGAAGGATCCCTCCCCCATACTATAGAACACATGTTCTCTTTGGGGGAGTAATAAAATTTGATTGATTGATTGATTGGTAATTTTTTGAAGGAGTAAATAAGACACCTTGCAGTTTATTAATAATTAACCAGCCAATTAGGTTGAGGGAGGGAAATGCAACTTATTGCAAAGAGGATATAATAATTAACTTATTGGCCCTATGCAATAGTGTTTACGACAGAGGGCACGATCCTTCTGCACTAGTACTGTATTGGACAGATCTAATCATGTCAGTGTTTGGTGTCAAATTCTATTCTCACTGTAGCCGGTACTTATTGTTAGAGAACCCAAGTTCCATCATCAGAGCATATGCATGGCAAAGGCACTTATTTATTTCAGATCAGTACAAACGATAGATCTTCGCGTGGCTGGAAGACACAGGGCAAGGCGGGTGGGCTGGTCCACGCACATGCACATGGGTTATGTTTCGGCTTCTAGAGCATGAAAGAGCAAAATCGTCCTCGTAGAGTGTTTGGAAATATCGGCTAGACATCCAGCTATACAGGGTTTGAAAATTTAATCGACCGCCGCTTTGGGAAATGTACGATGGAGGGGTTCCAGGCGATCACTTTGAGTATATGCAACATGGGTCTCCAACGCATAGTTACCAAGATAATGTGCTTCATACACAAGGTATAAAATATCCTGGCACGTATGCGTCCCTCCATGTGACCGCACCTTTTACATTTAAAAAGGTGTTTCCATGTAATTTAATTTTAATATACTATCCTGCTAGGTGTAGCAGGGAATGTCCTAGGGCTAGGCGATGGAAGTGTCGTAAGCAATATCCGAAACTTATAAGCTGGGATAATGCACTTTTTATTTAATGCTAATTATCTCGGCAAATATGCGTAGGAGACCCATGCTGCATATACTCAAAGTGATCACCTAGAACCCCTCTATCGTTTCCCAAAGTGACAGTAGATTAAATTTCCGAACCCTGTATTTTAAGTCATTCAAAAACTCTCAAGTGTGAGAAAAATCTAAATCTAAATTAGAGCGCCAATTTGTGACTTTATATTTTTGATTCTCGTAATCATCAGTATGACCATCTCATAGAGCGTTAAAATAGGTATCCAATGCACACATCAAGTTTAGGATTTGTACTTATTCTCTTGGAGTTATGGTAATCCAAGTGACTGCATGAGAAGCAAAAATCTGCATTAATTGGAAGATTCTGCACCCTATAGTTACGCAACCGCACAACGCAGAGGTATAATTAGGTTTCCTGCATAAGTCGATGAGTTGTACTATGGCCCAAACAAGGATTGTCGTGGATTATCCTGGCTCGGATGCAACCCATTGCACAGGTATGCATTGTGTGTCCACAAAGACAGCTCCTATGCAGAGCAATGCAGATAAGGGACGGGGTCAGATAAGCAACACATATCAATGCAATGGGTTGCATCCAAGCCAGTATGCGACAATCCTTGTTTGGGTGATAGAACATTAGATGTCACTAAATTTTGGTCAAGGTCCTCACCGATTTGCCAGAAAGGTGGCCCAATTGACGTGGAATGCCTCATGTGTACAGTTCTGTTCATAAAGAATGGTACAACTCTATATGGACGAAATGTTTATTCTGTTCCCAATCCCTGGGGTGCCAGCATGTTTTTAGGGGTCATGAGGAAGTCCGGGAAAAGGGAATCAAAAGAAAATAAAGAAGAGAAGAAAAAAACAAATCAAAGTAGGAAAATTTTAGGGGTGAAATCCACATCAAATCTACGTAAGCATTGTACCGGGTTGAACATTTTGGTCATTAAAATTTTTATTTAAAAATCGAGATGGGTCATACGGGTCGCCAGAAGTCCAGAAAAGGTTGTCCATAGGGTTTTGGCGAATTAAGGTTGGGAATAATGCTCGATAATCAGGATAACATTACATCCATAGAGTCGTACCATTCTTTATGAGCGGGACTGTACATTCTGATTTGGGTGCACTGATATATGATTATAACATAAATGTTTCCCTTCCCTTTGTCACTGATTGAACATCCCAGGTGGAGAAGATATGCCATTTCTTAGATGACAGAAATGTCCCTAAGCCAAAGATTGGGTCAGTGGAGGAGTTCCAGGGCCAAGAGAGAGTGGCCATCATATCCTGTCAACCGTTCGATCAGTAAACGATTTCAGCAGTATCAGCACGATTAACCAGATCTTCAATTTGGGTTTTGTAGCCAGCCCGAAGTGAATGAATGTGGCCCTAACAAGAGCAGAGGCCTGCCTGGTGGTGATTAGAAACACTCACGTGCTGCCTCTGGACATGGAGTGGAGGGCCTTTTTGCAGAGTTGGGTAAGTTACTTTTGTAATGTAACTGGTAACAGTTACAGTTATTCAGTCCAAAAAAGTAACTAGTTACAGTTACTCATGAAGTTACTTTTCCATGGTCTGTCACCGCTGCTGTAGATGGATGGGGATTCCCCATTTCTCCCTCTAATACGAATACAGAATATCACCGTGGTCAAAAAAAAAAAAAAAAGATCAACCTCGATTTACTTTTAATAATAGCTGCTTTTCAAAGTTTGCACCAGTAAGCTTTCCCCTTCTCGGTGTAAAAACTTGTCTCTCTCTCTCTCTCTCTCTCTCTCTCTCTCTCTCTCTCTCCCCCCCCCCCCACACACACACACACACACTGAAAAGTCTCCTCACAGAGGCACTGGAGGGCAGTGCAGTGTTGTATAGGATGAACATTTTTAAAGGGGGCGATAAAGATCATTTGGGAGTAAAGTTCTCGGTAGCTAACTAACAACAACAGAACCGATTTTTTTTGGTGTGTAAGTGTAACTGACCTCTCTCTTACACATGTGTGCTGTACTTTTCCCATATTCTTATGTAGTATTTTAAAAAGTCATTTGCATTCGGGAGTAATATACGCCGTCGTAAAATTTTAAGTCATGTTGTAACAAGCACCCAAAAATGCGGAAAAATGAGGTGCTCCGGACCCGCGAAGCCGCTTTTTATATTTAGCTATAACCTTTCGGCAAATAATAATTTTGTCAAAATTTGACTGATTTGAGAACTATTAGAAGTCGGGGGAACCCTAATTTTCATGGTTTTTATTGTGCCTCGAGGGAATGGTCAACCGCAAACGCGACCCTCCTTTCGTGTAGGGAGGGTGGGATCAAGTGTCTCCTCTTTTGCCCAGAGTTGGAACTCAAAGAAGCCCGGATTTTCTATATCCCCGTCTTAAATTTCCGGACCTGAGTCAGACATATAATCCGGAGAAGCCGTCGGCGCGGAGGGAACCGTCCCACTGTCGCCAAATAAATGAATCATACGTGTGTTAAAATAGGTGCTTTTCAAAACCTGCATGGAAAAGTAACTTTGTAACTTTCGTTACAAAGTTACTGTTTAAAGGTAACTAGTTACAAGTACAAGTTACTTGTGCACAAAAGTAACGACGTTACCGGGAAAAGTACTCAAAAAGTAACTAGTAACTAGTAACTAGTAACGCGTTACTTCTACTCAGTTACTGACCGAAGCAGTGGTAGCGGAGGGGATATGGTATCCGACTGCTAATCGGGAGGTCCTGGGTTCGAATCCCGGTGGCCGCCGACCCTGACCGTGGTTTTCTGTGGTTTCCCATGGTCTCACCAGGAAAATTCCGGGGTCGTGTCCGTAATTATAGGCCACAGCCGCTTCCTTCCGTCCCTATCCCATCCCCATATACGAGAAGTAAAAACGAAAGCAAGAGTTCCAGATAAAAAAATACGGTGGTATTCCACCCCCCTAAGAGGGCCATGGCCCTAGCACGGGGTACAAATTATTATTATTATTATTACTCAGTTAGTACCCAATTCTGCCTTTTTGTCCTACGTGTACAAATTAGGATCATACAAATGATGCGAAATGCCATGTATTGTGATCAGGGGGGACGATGATGAGGATGACATGCCAAATATCTATTAGGAAATCAGGTTTTCTTGTGGTTTCTGAGTTTCATCATTTACAGATATGGAATTCATCACCGAAGCAGTTTGGTGGAGTGGATATGGTGTTGGACTGCTAATCGGGAGGTCCTGGGTTCGAGTCCCGGGGCCGGCGATCCTGACTGTGGTTTTCTGTGGTTTCCCAAAGTCTTTCCAGGAAAATTCCAGGGTTGTTACCGTAAATAATAGGCCACAGCCGCTTCCTACCATTCCTATCCTGTCCCATCCCAGAGGAGGTGCGATGCCAGTGGGGGATTTCTGTCCCACATCTTGGCGAACGGACCCCCTGAGGGACTGCACACGACCCCCAACTTGAGAAAATGCACCTGCACCACTGTCCCCCCCTCTTTTCCCTATCCTTTCCCCTGCACCTGGAGTGAGAGAAAAATGCGAAAAAGCATTAGAAAAACTGATGGTGGTATGCCTCCCCCCAATAACGACTTAAAAGTTGTATCACGGGGTAAAATAAATAAATAATAAATAAATAAAATAGATATGGAATTCATCAGTTATGTGCCTGAATCACATGTTTATGTAGTAAGAATGAGTTTTTAAGTCACTTTTAGGGCAGTGATTAGTAGTATATGTTTAGGTCAAGTTTTAAGTTGAAAAATTAGATGATATTTTGCAGGATAATTTGAAAACACTGAAAGTGACCACTTTTGTCGACTTGGCTTATTAATATTACTCCTCAAATCATAGATGTTGAAAACCGGTAAGAGTTTTAAGAAACTTGTGCCACTCATTGTTGCAACAGACGGTGTGCCATGACCAACATTCCAGGCTCATTACATGTAACACTCAAGTAGACAAAATACTTCCTTTTGTTGCGTGGTGAGTAACCTAAACAATTGATGGTATACGGAACTACTAACTCGTATAAGTTGCGTCAGTTTTACCTCCATAATTGAGCAAATAATCAAATTGTGACATGGTAATTGGATGCACTTAGAATTTATACGAGGGCTGTACTAAAATGATTTACAATTAATTTTTTTTTGCCACAAATACAGTGCCCGTACAGGTCGGCAGATAGTCACACATTATAGACAGAATATATCCTCCTGGAGCCGAATGCACTACCACCACAGGTGTGTCAACCTCTCCAGGCCTTCCAGGAACCACTTTTTGGATGTGTGACACCCCCACTACCAGACAACTGTGCACAATCAACAACATAAACAAGTTGTCCACAGTGTCCTCGACATTGCGGCGGTGAAGGTTTTTTTTCATGGATCTGGGTTTGGGTGCTTCCACACCCGCTGCACTCACCGGGCTTGGCGCCCAGTGACTCTCACCTGTTCAGATCCAGCAAGAAAAGAACTCCTTTGCTGATGCAATTTCGGACATTGTTGAGTGTAAGCAGTAGTTGTTGGGGAGGGGGCGCCGAACCTTCAAAAAATGGTTCCTGGACGGGCTGGAAATGTTACCACACCCATGACTCCTGTTCATTCAGCTCCAGGAGGATTCTCTCGATAATGCGTATGTCGATCTGCGATCTGCCCACCTGTACGGGCACTATATTTGTGGCAAAAAATAATAATAATTGTAAATAATTTTAGTACGGCCCTCGTACATTTAGAGACGCTATAGAGATTTTCCTGTTTCTGAAGGTGGTTAATTGGCAATCCAATAGTGAAGAGTATGGTAGTACTCTGAACCAAAGTTTTCTTTAAGTCCTGTTTTGTATATGGGCCTATAATTATGGGGTAATATAATATAAAGGGTCAAATGAGTATAGTAACTTCATGTATTTCCTGCATTTTGTGGCTGTAATATGCCATTACATTTCATCAGCATTTCATCGTAAGTTTTCCCATATGTAATTTTTTATGAACTGAAGTGTTAAAATATGTCCTTCTGTACATTATAAACTCATTAACCCTTTGATGGCGGAGTTTTTTTGGCCATTTTAGTCTCTTTATGGAAAAAAAAATCTTGTAGGAGTAATATTAATGACAAACAATATGCTCCAATAGGCGAAGTGGCGCTGCGGTAACGTACGCGCCCACGGATGTTAAGGTCCCGGGTTCGATCCCAACCCGGGGACACCCCCTTCATCTCGTGCAGAGTTCATTGGGTCACCTCTGGCTTCGTCTCGGGTGGTATTTCCTACAGACTAAACCACCCGGGGGAGTTCACTAAAAATGGCCACATAAAGACATTGCACTGCACCTTGCACATCCCCTCCTGTCATCCTGCCCGTGGGCCCGGGCGTTACGTATAAAGGCTCCAATGTACACGACAAAAATAAATAAAGGTCCGTGCTACATACCTCTGATGAGGTCAGCACTACCCCGGATTATTATTATTATTATTATTATTATTATTATTATATGCTCCAATATTTATCATTTCAACTCGTGGTGGTCCTTTTGAATGTAAAATGCCGAAAAAATTCATCTACAGGGTGTTCCAGAAAAAAATTTAAAGTGCAATTAACTTGAAACGTAATTAAATTTATTTAAATTTTTAACGTCACTATAAAATTGTTACTGTGGTTACATAATACTACTAAAACACTGTGCTTTGAGAAATTACTGCGAATCCAGACGTCGCATGTTGTCAAAAATCTTCAGGCGGGAAGGGGTATTCTTAGCTACCGCTGGGAGGCGGGAAAACTGATTAGCATACGCCATGGTAGTTGAGCCCCCTTCCACGAGGTGGTAGGAGCAGTTTGAGCCTCAAACTGCGCCATTTTTGTTCTCCCAGTTCAAAAGCCAACAGGACATCATATGATGTCCATAGCCATCAAAGGGTTAAGAATTAATATAAGAGAGTAACTATGCAATACTGTCACCTGTGAGAAATCAGTCCTCTTGCATGACCATTCCCAACACCAGATGTACAAATCTGACTAGCCAGTCTTACTTTAGGAATATACTCTTAGGAATATGCTGACGGTGGGATGACCTGCTACTAGTAAGAAGCACCCTGTATGAAAAGTAAGATTCAGTGTCAAACAGGAATTCTCTCAACTGTCAAGACATTCATGTGTGCCAGGTAAATCCCACAGAACACTGAATTTGTACAAAATAAATAAATGATGGAAATAGGTCCATAACAAATAACATAACAGTATCACTAACTTACGCTTTCAGGTTTATGCCGCCCACTTCAGAACACTCTTGCCTTATCAAAGGCACAAATCTTATGGTAAGTACAGCTTCATCTCTCCTGCCTCAAAGTGACAAGATTGGGGCACAATTATTTTCAAATCTGGCATCTTCCAGTTCATAGATATACCGTACTCAATATTTTTTGCTGTTTTATATTGCAATGGATCAAAATAACTTACCCAACCCTGTGACAGATCAAAACTTTAACTGATATCAAAGCCTTAAAAGTACATCAGACTTCACTATCCACTAATATTGTATCTGGATACAAAAGAGTAGAAAAAATTGCTTCTGCAACACCTTTGCTCAATTATGCAATTAATCGCAATAAGTATTTTTTTTTTTTTTAATGTACCTCGTGATGACCTGTTGGGTCTATAGGGGGTGGTGGATTACCACCATTGGTATTTGATTTGGAGGGTGTAAGAGAATCTTATGAATTACTCCAAGGGTTGGTAGGAGGGGATGTGCAAAGTGCATGTGCGCTGTCGTTAATTGGTCATTTTGTGAACTCCCCCGGGTGGATTAGTCTTTAGGAAATTTCCACCCGAAATGAAGCCAGAGATGGCCCAACTCTGCACGGATAAAGGTGGGAACCCCAGGTGAGGATTGAACCCGGGACCTTCATATCCGTGGGCGCACGCGTTACCGCGACGCCACTTCATCTCCCTGCAATAAGTCATTTTGTAACTTACTACTTCCACCCAGAAAACCTTTTCCTTTTCAATTTCTAATTCTTCTCAAGTCTAAACTGATTTCATAAGGCCCATATAAAATTTTCACTTTCTCTAAGCTTTGGTAAACGTGTTATCAAGAGAAAAAATAACAGGCTTATTACAACTTGTGTGTGCAAGGACTTTAAAAAGTGCACAAGAAAAAAAAGTCTATATACCGTACTAATAATACTGTCATTCAGTAATGGACACCTATAAAAAGGGTGCGTACACCATGTTCATGTAACATTGTAACTGAATAGATAACGGCAGTAGTTGTCTTGAACAAATAGGGTCGAATTGTTGTAAATTAATGTGTACAAGATATTTCCCTATACAGGCCTAACCGAGGGAATATTATATTTGAGATATTCAGTTGGGCGTGTGACTGAGAGAAAGCCATTATGTTAAATGAATATAGCCTATTTCATTGATGTATCTATTATTAAGTTATGGTGGCAAAATCACTGCTATGTGACCATTATACCCTCCCCCACGCTGTCCCTCCCTCCCCAGTGACACTGGTTCAGGGAGTCAAAAGGACACCAAGGTTGGGACCCATCATTCCACTGGGGCTCCAACCAGACCAGTGCAGTGGGGAACTGGATTCTGTCCATTGCTTTATTGTCATCATTTTTCATGACACCAAGATGAACTATTCTGTTGGACTCAAACGAACGAATCGCACATGATTTAACCTCATTGCGCGAAATATGAACAACCGAATAATGCGAACAAGTCAAAACTAAGTGACTGGTTGTGTTTTTTGCAAAAACAAAAATGGTCGAATATGAGTTATGATCACCACTTCATAGGTGGTCCATGCCGTGCACTCTTAATGCACAAATCCTAATGCAAAAAGGAGAATGAGCAAGGGAGAAAAAAAATGCAGCACAAATGCACCTTATGCAATAATATCAAAAACATTCCCTTCAGTGAAAAAAAGGGTAGTAAGACCTCCGTGGCGGAATGAAAGTACTGAAACAAGGCAGTCGCACGTAAGACCTTCCCCAATTGATTTAAGCTGTACCACAGGTCTTACTCAAGCAATTCTACCGAAGCAGTAGTGGTGTAGTGGATATGGTGTCCGACTGCTAATCGGGAGGTCCTGGGTTCGAATCCCGGAGGCCGGCGATCCTGACCTTGGTTTTCTGTGGTTTCCCAAGGTCACTCCAGGAATAATTTCTGGGATCGTACCGTAATATAGGCCACAGCCGCTTCCCTCCTTTCCCTGTCCTGGAGGAGATGCGGGTCAGTCGGGGGTTTCTGACCCGCATCTAGGGGGCCATCTATGGCGAACGGACCCCCTGGGGGACTGCACACGACCCCCAACATAGGAGATTGCACATGCACCAGTGTCCCCCCTTCCTACCCTTACCTTCCTTACCTTGTCCCTGCACCAGCTACTGTAAAAATAATAACAATAATAATAAAGGAACGTGTGATATACCCCCAGTTGGGGGTGAAAGCACTACCCCAGTTATTATTATTATTATTATTATTATTACTCAAGCAATTCTCAATTTACTGATCATAAAGTCTCACAGTTCTGCAAAGCGTTCCTTTAGTATAGCCACAAGCTTAGGTGAATGAAATTACCAGTATGTTCCTTCTTTCTCTCTCTCATTTTGCGCCCCCATACAAATGTTGGCGTCCAGGGCAACTGCCTCCGGCTGCTCCCCCCCCC
>JYFJ02005435.1:11484-25067 GCA_000934665.2 Catajapyx aquilonaris
CCCCCCCCCCCCCCCTGTACGCCCCTGTGTAAAATAATAGGAAATAAACTTCCCTAACTCGAATTTCTATAACTCGTCGAAGTTCTCCATAACTCGAAGTGCAGGCAGGGTCTTACGATGGGATATCAATGCATTTTCAGTCTCCCTAAGTCCCAGTTCATGTTGGCGAGTACGGAAAATTTTCTCATTTCCCAGACGAAGGGTCGAGAGTACAGACATGTACAGAAAGGCTTCAATATCCTGATCTCCATCTACTAGACGTACCGAAAGAAGTGCTTGACTCGATTGTGACAATTGAATCCTTGAATCTAAGAGTAGGCATATGTCCATAATGGATTATTAGCATTCCCACAATTTTCAGGCCATGGGGGACACAACGGAATGCATGCCCAGTAATTCCACTGCGGAAACCCTCCCACCGCCTGACCCGACCCTTGACCCCGCACCATCCGGATCACCGAAGCACAGCAACTGCTTGATATGTGCAACCAAGATCCCGGCCTCAATGCGAGTATGCTGCAACATACTCTGAGAAGGGAAGCAGATGACCAATGCATCCTGCAAGCCATTGCTTGGATGGCTGGGAAACCTCCTTGGCGTTCTGCTGAGTCAGACAGAGGCAAGGTTGCACATGGTGTGCCAAACGTGCTTCCAGCTGCTGAAAGGCATAGACGTGGTGGAGGTCAGCCTGGAGGCCATGAAGGACGCCATTCGCTGCAAGTATAACGGAAGCGTTGGGTTCTGAGAGAAGTTGGAGAGCGGACAGCCGGATGCGGATGAACAGGTTAAGGAAAAGGTGGTCAAAGGAAAGGTGTGCAGACAAGCACAGAACCAGCCTGAGGTTGAGACCAGTGCGTGTGAAAGCTGCACGGATGGGCATCTGGCGGATGGAGACTTTGATTTCGATGTGGACGAAGAGGATGATGAGGACGAGGAGGATGATTCGAGCGGTGGCAACCCTCCACCTGAAGGAAATGGTAGGATGAGGTGCCACAAGTGTCCGCGCTCCTTCGTGTGGTCCAAGTGGCTGTCCGACCACATGAGTATGGCTTATGGCGATGGCCTGTATGCATGTGAAGTCTGCCCGGCCGAGTTCGACCAAGGTTCATTGCTCCAGTCGCACCTCCAGGAACCTGAAATCTATTCATATGCTTCCCCTGCGAACAGAGCTTCCAGGTCTGTAATGTAGCTTTTATGAAATACTTGTACGAATTTGCTTATTGCAGGACCTATGCAAGTATCAAGACCATACGAAGAGACACTGGTGTCGTAAGTCCGGTGCGGTCGTTGTGGACACATGTTCTACAGCCACCGGATGCTGCAGCATCATGCGAACGCGCACGATGGCGTCCGGCCATACCAGTGTCCCGTTTGCACCTCAGCGTATTCTGTCCATAGCTGCTTGAATGCTCACCGCAAGGTTCACCAGCAGGGGGTTACGCCTGCTCACTGCCGGTTGTGCGGAAAGGCGTTTTTGAACAATCATCTCCTGAAACAGCATCAGAAGGCACATGCTTCGGAGCCGGATTATACGGTGTGCCAGCAGTGCGGGCGAGGTTTCTCCTCAGCGTATGCATTGGAAGTTTACCGGATGTCCGCACACTTTGATAAGCGTCCATTCCGATGCGATTCATGCGTTAAGACTTTTACCCGCAAGGAGAACTATGGCACTCATTTGCGGACGCACAAGGGTGAGAGTCTGTTCCAATGCGAGGTGTGCGGTATCCTATTCTCGCAGCTATCCAACTTGCGATTGCACAAGCGTGCCATGCACTATGATGACTGCCGGTATAGATGCTAGGCTTGCAACATTGGTTTTAAGAGGCATCGCCTGCTGGTCTACCACAACAACAGGGTCCACACAGGCGAGCGTCCCTACAAATGCAAACAGTGCAACATCGCCTTCATCAACCCAAACCACTACAAGAAGCACCTCAAGAGCCACACGGGGGAGAAGCTACACAAGTGCGAGATCTGCGGGAAGGCGTTTAATTCCCGTGACAACCGCAACACCCATCGGTTCACCCACTCTGACAAGAAGCCCTACAAGTGCAAGGTGTGCCAGAGGGGCTACATGAGGAAGTCCATGCTCTATGCGCACATGAACGCCAAGGGGCACTTCCAGGACATCATTATCGTCAGCGAGCTGCAGATCCACCACGTCGACAGTGCAGAAGAAGCGGGATTAAGTGTGAAGCAGTACGATGTCGAGGTAATCAATTTATTTAATTACATATTTTTTCAACATTTACCCGATCCTATTTTAAACAGTAAAAATATCTTTCCATGCAGGTTGGGCAGAGTCAACCATTGAGGGCCTGGCTGTCGCCAAAGGCAACCCAGGGTATTCAGCCTGCTTTGTCATAGTTGACGGCCTGCAGCTGTAGGCCATGGAGGAAGCGGGGGATGGTATTCCCATGGACGATATTGCTGCCGGTCCAGAAGTTGATGTGGTAACGAAGAAGGGTGGCGTAAAGTGTGAAGACGGCAATGTCAGAGTGAAAGCAGAGGGGTGAGGTGTCAGGGCAGTGGATCGTATGCATCCTGATGCTGCTTAAAATAATCCTGGTGCTTTTCGATGGATGAAGCACTTCAGACTATGTCCTCCGTTAAAGTTCCATTTGTTAGCACCCAGCAGTGGAATCAGACGGTGCTACACATTTTGTGTTGATTGTAGTTGGAATAGTACCCAGATATTCTCGGTTTTATGTTTAATGTTAATAAATTGTCATATTCTTCTGTTCTATATCCGAGTATCACTCCTATGCACTGCTCCAAGAACTGGTACTGCATCTTTCTTGTAAATGAAATGGCGGCATCTATGTCAAGTTGCCTCTAAAGAATGCTCACCAAGTTAGTCCCACTATTTGCGACGCTGTCCCTGAAGTACATCGCAGGACACTTGTTGATGACTCCCTTGATTGCAGATGGCAGCATAACTGGTGCAGCATCAGACGCAACATGCACATGTGCTTGGCAGATCCAGGACTCACCAGGTGATACTTTCTGCAAGCATTTTGGGCAAAATTAGCAAAGAATCATGCGCTATTCTGCCATTTTTCAGCAAACGTACAGCAGTAATATCAACGACCGGAAGAAATGCTGACAATGAAATGAGGCAAGTACAAAAATTGATATCTCACTTTAGCATTAGCTTCTACAGGATTAAACACTTGAAATGTCGGTACGCTGCTGGAATGCTTCGTATAATTTGACGGAATCAGGTGATGCCATGGGACGGACAGTTTGTAGAGCTTTGTCAAAGTGGCTTTTCTCCACCATCAGATTGTCTGCGAGTGTGTTTCCATGTATGGCTTCCGTGAGCGCCCCCAAAGCTGCGGTGTGACAAAGTCCAACAATCTCCCCTCCAGAGAAGCCGTCGGTCGCACGTCCAAGAATGCACAGATCCACATCTGAGCTCAGAGGCATTTTCTGCTTCTCCACTTCCAGTATAGCCACTCGTGTCGAAATCAGGCAAAGGGACATACACAAGCTGGTCCAGTCTGCCAGGTCCAAAAAAAGGCTATTCGTTAAGAAAAAGTGATAAAAATGATTTCTGTAGCTGCAGTTATCGTGAGCCTACCTGATCGATTTGGTCGGCTCTGTTGGTGGCGGCTAGCACAATCATTTCTCTGAGTGCCTGTACGCTGTCCATCTTGGTCACTGCGTGGCTACGGCTTTGGCAGCCAGTGTCTTTGAGCAGCCTGGAGGACCATACATTAGAAGACCACGAGGCGGGCAGATCCCAAGGCGGGCGGATCCCAAGGCGGGCGATGGAGTGGTGGTGGAGCAATGGCCAGACAATACACTGGTTCAGCAGCATCTTCAGGTGTTCCTGGCCGCCAATGTCCTCCCATCGAACCTGTCGAGAAACATTGTACTAATGCAAACTTGTACAATTAGAGCGCAACTTACATTGGGGACGTCCACTGAAATGTGCTTCATGGCTGACTGCTGCATGATGCTCATGGCCCATCCCAGTTCGTCGCTACTCAGCCGCCCATGGTCGCTATAGCTGCTTCGGGGCATGTTCCACAAGCGCCTTCAAGTCAGCCGCCACAAACCCATGCGCTTGCTATGCCACCTCTTCAACCGAGACATTGTCATCACCCAGGATGGCCATCAGAATCACCGCCTGCTCTTCATGCCTGAGCGGACACAACTCAATCTTCCTTTCCCGCCAGCCAGCCCTGAGCACATCTGCGTTCACGCAATCGGGAGAAGACTCCGTGGACATAGCCAACACCGGACGACCACAACTGGCGATCCGATCAAGCTGACTAAGCACAGCTGAAGTGATGCGCAACTGGTGATGGCTTGTTGAATCTGCTATCTTGGTGGCTGGTGCGAGATCTTGAATGCCCTCGATCAGCAAAACACTTGGGCAGTCCTTAATCGCTGTGTCGAAGTGGCGTCTTAATGCGGATTCAGTCTTACCCACATATTTACTGAACATTTCAGGGGCCTTCAGTCTGAATAATTGTTTCACGCCACGAGATGCCAGGTGGTTTGCAGCCGCTTGCATCAGAGTAGTCTTTCCCACTCCGGGAGGACAGTGGATTAGCACTCCAGCTGGTTGTGACCAAGTACTAGTTGACTGCCGGAGAACACCATTGAAATCACATCTCGTAACACTTCCACATGCGATTTCATGCCCGGGATATTATCCAAGGTGAAAGGCGGGCGAGATTCAGCCGTGTCCGTTGATTTAACTGACATCTCAAGCACTGTATCCAGCCCCAGTTTGCAGAAAGAGTCCAGCGTCATCCATCCTAACTGCTACTACGCAGCTCTATGTGCACAACATCCAGTCGCACCTCGTCGCCATAGCAGTTCAGAAGTATCGTCTCGCCTACATGCAAGTACGTGTCCATGTACTCTCTTTTCATGCACTCGATGAGCGTGGCTGCCTTATGTTCACACTTCCGCCTCAGTCTAAAACGCAACACAGCGGCTATGGGAATCGGATTGTCAAACGCTCTCATCTGGATGAAGTTACTCCACTTTGTAGGGGCCACCAGTATGTGTGGACTGCTATCAGCAGTTATCGGCACTTTAAAAACATGTGTTCAATTTTTGTCGCATGATATCAGAACCTTCCCTTGAACCTTCCCAAGCGAGCGGACATTGCATGGCCGCGAGCTGCTGCGGCACATACACCATGAGGCGACGACAGCTGGTCGGAACGGCTTGTGACAAACCTGGAAAATTATTTTCCACACATTAGGGTTCAACATTCGTCAAATACACAACTAAGTAATTGTCACCTTGCTTATCTACTTTCTCGACCGTCCCGTGATATGTTCCGTCTTGCACGTATGGCCATTCCTCTTCTACATCTTGTTTTCCTTAGTATTGTGATTGTATTAGTTGGACAACCTTTCTCTTGATGCAAAGTCAGATGGGTGTGAAAATAATTATATTTGCACTCAACGCAAGGTAACCAAATGATTGAGCTCTTGCCTTGAGGTGACTTCCCGGGTGTATGCTGCTGCATTGTTGCTTGTTGGGCATGTCAGGGCATCAGGGCTGCAACAATATGGTAGGCCACATGTTTAGAAGCAAAAGTGTAGTGATCTAGTGATCCTGATGATCAATTAAGATCATGTGACAATGAGCACGTTAGTTTCAAAGAGGCGAGGAGTTAGGTGCATGCCTGTCCGTAATTGTGGCACAGGCGCGACAAAATATAATGGATCATAGTGATAAGTGATAGCACAGGTGCGTCTAAATTGTATGCACCCTAGGTTGTGGTCCTATACTATAATCCAATATTACTTTTTTGTTGCTTTTTTATATACACAAATACAGTATTATTATTACTGAATAGGGGAAAAAAACGTATGCACTGCGGTATGTAGACAGTGATAGTAATTAATCAGGTGTTTGACCTTGACCCCCCTTCTTTACAGAAGAGACCACAAAGCAATGGCGTGTAGATAGATATACAGGGTGTTCCAAAAAGGTGTTCCCAGTACAGAACAAATGCAGTTCCAGAAGTATGCCATATACTTTATTCTTTGCCTTTTCCAACTTCTGCAGGACCACACGCAGGCGCTCATCGTGTTCGTCTGTATTCTTTCCCCACACGAGACTGTCATCCATGTGGCAGACCACATCTTCAGCACCTTGTAGCATGTCTCTTATGCGACGAGAAAAGTGTTCTGGGGCAGATGTGATTCCAAAGGGAAGTCTATTGAACCTGTACCTCCCAAATTGAGTAATGAATGTTGTCAGGAACTTCTCTCTGTCCAATGGCACCTGCCAGAATCCAGCATTGGCATCGATCTTACTCAATCTTTTAGCCCCTGCCAGTTGCCCTCGGCCCTGGGGTGTGCTCTATTACTGGCAATGGAAACCTTTCCCTGTTTACACTCCTGTTCAACAGCAAAAAGTCAGCACATATCCTTATCTGCTCTTTTGCTTTGGGTGCTATAACCATAGGAGCACACCACTCTGTGGGCTCTGTCACTGAAGTTATCACTCCTCGTTGGACCATGTTCTCAAGTTTGGTTTTGCCTTTTTCCAGCAAGGGTATAGGAATACACCTGGGATTTGTCAAGGAATAGGGTGCTGCTCCAGGTTTAAGGGCAATTTGGTATTCCGCTTCCAGCTTCCCTCTGGTGAACAAGGATGGAAATTCTTTCTCTGGGTTCAAGGAGGTCAGAGGTGAGGATGTGAGTTTATTTAAGTTGGTTACTAGGGCCACTTGTTTGACCACATCCAATACCCGCAGTGCTGGTTTGCCTAGTAAAGGTGACGTCAGTCCTTTTACCACATACACTTCCTGCAGGATTGTCTTATGGCCCTTCTTCAGTTCAGCATGCATTACCCCAACAACTTTCAATGCTCCCTGGTCTGGCTCACTTAGCTGTCTGTCAGGATCCAGCAACTGCTCTCTTGCAAACTTCTTGAGATACACTTCCTCTGGCCGTTCACTTTTATGTCAGTTGTCCAGTCCATGTACTTATGACTTGTGGATCCCACCTTCCCTAAGAACCCGCATTTCCCTGTTCCTCTTGGGTAACTTGACACACTTTTGCTTCACTGCGACACACTCGGACATAATGGCATTTCTTACCACACTTTTTGCACTCACAGCTGGGCAGTCCTTTTGGTCATGCTGAGACCATCCATATCTCGGACACTCTTTACCTTCCCCTTTGCTTGGAGTCACCTTGGGTTTGTTGCTGCTCACTCTGGCAGATTTCACCCATGGTTTAGCCCCACTGTTGGACCACTGGACTCTGTCCACTTGTTGTCCTCCGTCATGGACCCTCAAACTGACCTGCTGTTTCTTTACCTCCTCTGACTGTCTGGCTTGAAGAACTGCCTTCTCTAATGTCAGCTTTCTGTCCAACTGCAACCTCTCAGACATCTGAACATCTTTGATTCCCAGTTTCCCACCACTAGCCTATCTGGAATTGTGTTATCGTAGCTGGCGGGAAAGTCACATGTTTCTGTCAACGTGTGAAGTTCTGTGATGAATATATCCACCGTTTCTGTTTTGATTTTGTAATCTGGTGTTGAATACAGCCCTCTCATAGGTTCTTCTGACCACAAAATGGTCCTCCATATGCTGAATCACTAGCTCGTAGTTACCTTGTTCTGCTTGACCCAACTTGAATGACTGGAATGTCTCTTCCGCTTGTTCACCCATAAAGTAAATTAGTGTGTTTACGTGTTCCATGGAGGTCTTACTGCTCAGGCCACTGGCAAATCGGAATCGGCCATAGCGTCGTTTCCACTTTGGCCACTCCCCAGGCACGCCAAACTGGAAAGACCTTGTTGCCAGTATCTGGTACATTGCTCCTGTGACTGTACTGCCTACTCTGTCTCCTTCCACGGCCATTGTTCTTTGTTGACCTCCCTCAATACGGTCGATACTATCACCGTCACTCATACCTCTTCTGTGCTCTGCCGTGACCCACTGCTGCATCTATCTTCGACACGATACTGGCTCAGGAGTGGCCCCTCCTGATGCTCACCTGTACTTATCCGGGATCCCTACCCAACTGCCACCATGTTTCATAGGGTTCGTTTTGGGGCTCCAAGGAACCATGTCTAGTCAGATCAGCCATCTTGTGTGTACCCCCTTTACGTCACACGCTTATTTATTTCCAACCCTGTACGTATTAATACATATCACAACACACAACATTAAGTTCTCTTCAAATAGGGTAAGATGGTGATGGAGACGCATGAACGTGCATGCAACATTGATCAAAGTGTACTGTACAGGAAAGATGCTGTGACCAGAAAATGTTTGTAAGACTGGTTTACCCCCAATTTGAAGCAGAACTTAATGTTTCATTTCAGAGCAGGAAAACTTGGTTGGCTAGGAGTGCCAAGAATTAAATAGTGTGGGGGAGGGTACAAAGGACCAATTGGGTGGAGGGCAGTGAGGAAAATTCAGGGGCTGGAAAGCAAGAAAATTAACCGTTTTACATTGAGCAAGAGAAATAGGGAAAGAAAGTGGAAGGCCTGGATAGCTGCCCTTACACTAGGTATAACTTAATATATATTTGCTTTTACTTAGGTTTTACCTAGTCTACAAGTATATTCTTTACTCTTGGCCTGGTCAGAAAATTCGATTAAGTGTAGCTCTTGTCCATGTGAAAGGCACAGTAGCATGAATCAAATGATGTACCTCACAATACTCATCATTGCTCATTCTCCACAACTCTCAGATTCAGCTCTGTATTAATTATATGTGCCTTTGGTTCAGAGGCAAATTCCTGCAGTAACCGAGTGCGACCTGGTGCTTGTCACAAGTGAAACGTGTCATCAGTGCTGAATACCCCCACAGCATGAATTACATGTTTTTGCATACCACATGCAACTTACTTAGTGCATGGTCTTTTGCATTCTTACTGCACTCACCCCTCCTCCTGAAGCCATTTCATGTGGGTCAACAGCCCCTCCCTCACTCTTGTCCACAGTCACCACCATCCTCTCCTCCTCTTCCTCTCCCTCCATCCTCTCCGCAACCTCTACCATCACAGTGCAGTCTTCATCCAAGAACAAAGGGAGTTCTTCCTCCACGCTCCCAGCTCCCTCCATGTCTTATCAATGGTTACTTATTCCTTTACCGCCAACATTGACAAGGCCCTGAAAAAATACTAAGGTAAAGCAAAAGCACTGTTGTGGCCTGGCCCTGCCATGTCACTAGTCCACACTAGCCTGTCCATTCTTCTACCCTCACCAAGAAGTTTCAAGCCAAGTTAAATAATTGCAGTAAACCCTGGCTAATTCTCACCAATCCTCCTCCAACGTGCCCTAACGATAGACATCACGATCAACACGGGTCCAGCACCACATCCTTCCAGAGCAGCTTCCAGCCTCCCTGCTGCAGCAGCCTCCACCTCAAAAGAACTGCTCAGAACCTGGAACAGTGAATTCAAGAGAAAGAAAATCGTCCCACTCTCCACGTGCACTCTCAAGTAGACGCAGGAGTAGCAGGACCTGCGCGGCTGCGCAGGACGGCAGGTAGCCATCTTTGGGTGCGTTTAGAAATAACGTGGCCAAAATAGCGTAACGCTTGAAAGTAGCGCATATCAAAAATAACTAATACCATGAGCTAACAATAGTTATTAGCTCTTGCTAATACCAGGTCTCTGCTAATATACTAACTTGCTAACAGTAACGAACTAATTTTTGTTGAAAATATGAGCTACACGTTACTGATACAAAGTTCGATAGGAAGCTGTCGCAAAAATCTTTTTTGGCAGTAGAACTTTATAAACAACTTTTCCACCTAGGTATAGCGATGGTCGTGCCAAGTATGGGTTGAATATGAAATGACTGTCTAACGCCGTGGGAGGATTGATCACAAATTACTTCCAGCACCAAGGCCCGAAACACAGCACCCATGCAAAATGACAGGCTACAGCAATTGTATGCGCTACTAGATTCCCCACCGAATCTGTTGCCTCTTCCACTTCTATTGGCAGCCTGTTATTAATTTGTCTCCCGGGAAACAGCTAGCCTCATTGTTGACAATATTGCCATCAGACAGTGTGCATCTCAAATGCGATTGCTGTGATTATTCCGGACAAGTTTAGTCATTTAGACTCAACATTCCTCACTTCCAGCAAGCCCTAGCTGTGTACACTAGCTAGATGTCTAAACGGACTCGCGCCTACGGGGAGACCCAAGGGCAAGGGGACGGAGGTGGGCAAAGCAATAAGCGACATTGCTACGAAAGTACCTGCGCCTCGGCACAAGGGGAGTGGCCATCAGTCCTGAACCTGATGACGGACGGAGGATCTTCTAGTAACCCCAGACAGTTTCCAGGAGCTGGGGGAGGTAAGCAAATTGGGCTTGGATCAGTTGCACCCGCGCTTGCACCACACTCATTCCTACTTGCACGTGCTTGGCAGATCCACTTCCATCACCAGTGGTCCAGGAGGTAGCACAGGACTTGGCTGATTTAAGCTCGCTCCCAGAAGAAACCGGCCTACCAGTAGGCCTAGAATATATTTTGAACCATACAGGGCCATCAGTAACAGGATCTTCCCTTGGTGTCTCAGACAAAGAATACCAAGTAGGTATGGACGTATGCACAGCGTACAGGCAGTATCTCTCGTCTCAGAAGGAGTGTTTAGAGCTGCTCCAGGCCTTAAATCAGGAGACTCAAGCAATGCAGGGACGAATCACAGACAACCACAGGTAGGTGCTTCAAGAGTTCGGAAGCCACTGTTCCGGCAGCTTTGGGCAAGGCGCGTGCCTACCTTGTGACTTATTCTTTGCCGACATTCTCCCCAACACTTGCTCCTAGACCACACATCACCGCCCTGCACACTTTCGCCTCAAGCTGTGGCCCAGAGTGGAGGTGGTGTTGGGATGGATAAGTCAAGTCACTTGGTTTTGGTTGGTTTATAAGAATCTAAAGAATGGCAGGTGCCTTGGCCCTTTTCCCCGTTAGACTGTTATTCGTACATAAGAGATAAGACCCAACGCCCTCACAGCAAAGAACGCTCATTTCTGCAAACTTTAAGTAATGTAAATAAGTCACACTTATATTCTCACCATGGGTGCCCAACACCAACCGGTGCGGTGCAGCCCTCATGTAATAAAACTCATGCTTAACTTGACAGTTCACTGCTCCCTCGACATGATAATTTATGCACTTTAGTGACTACTGTATACTATTTGCAGATATCAAAAATTAATGAATCTTGATTATAATTATGGCCTATGTTGTTTGCAGGAGCGAGCTGATGAAAGTCTTTGATGAAATTAAGCTCCTCAGGATGTCATCGAAAGAAAAGCTCCTGCACACACTGCAGAAGCTGTCAAATCCTGAAGAAGAATCAATGGACATTTAGAATCTCTGGGTGAAGACACATTGCATCGATTGCACTCACTATTCCACCCTATTTTTGGGTCATGGTTCCAGAGCTACAATAGGTATATCTCTTCGTTGAAAGGGGGACTTATTTCCTCTCGTTGAGTTGTGCAGTTATAGGGCTACCCATTCCATTATCCATGAGGCCTTTTCTACTTTTAAAAAACAACTCGAAAGTTTTTCCTAAAATTTGCGACGCTTCTCACTGGAGGGAGTTGTGGCGTCTTCTGGGGGTGAGGGAAGTGCCAGTCAATAAATAGGTAGCTCCGTATACCTGTTGTGTTATTATCTAAACCTATGAGGTCCCGGCTGGTTCGCCAGCGATGCGACGGTACTCTCTTGCTCGAGCGGTCCTCGGACCTGACTCGCATTTCTTGATCGGACGGGGTGCTTAGGAGAATATCCCACTGTTGTGTACTGGAGTGTCACCTTATTTCCCGGAGTGGAAGGGACTGTTTGGTGGGGGGAGCAACCAGGGGGTGGGCCCTCCCAGCGGCAGTAGGGAGTGAAGCCCAGCCTGACTATGTAAGGTGGGACCTGACCTCCAGACTTGTATCACAATATACAACCTAGTAGCGTTCTGTCTGTACCGTCTGTTATTTACACCTGCCCCGAGACTCAACACCCACCCCCGTCCCTCAGTTGGACCCGGCATTGCAGTACAGCCGGGGCCAGCCCTCCTCTCCCCCACCCTTCTAACCCACCCCCTACCTTGCAATCCCACACCTTCCTCTTCTACCCCCGGCTGCCAAAGGCTCGACTCAGAAAGAGACATACAAGCTGGGTAACCCTTCCTACCAACCAACCAACCAAAACCTGTTGTGTTATTAATATTAGACCACGACCACGACCCTGAGTGACCTTGCGGGGTCAGTAGTCAGGACGTTAAGGGACGAAAAAAGGGTCAACCGTACATCTGGTGAAAAAAGCATGAAATCAGTTTTTAACATTTTTCCTCTGAGTAATGATGAAAAGACGGGATCTAAAGTTGAGAAGTTGGAATCTTTTCGTATATACACAATCTGCCTCCGCTGACGGTGCTGTCAAAGGAATACTCCGTCGGCAACAATGACACGTGTATCGGACGTTTGGCCCAGCAGTGGGGCAGGTGTCTCACTTGTCCCTCTCACATGTGGGGGATGAAACGTTAAAATTTGATATATAATTAATTCCTGAATGGAGGTAGAAAGGACCACTATTCTATTCACCATGTCATACTAGCTTATTCCACAACAATGACCCTGACTACAGCAGATGTTTGAAATGCAACATGTTGGTTTTTGGAAGAGGCTGGAAGAGACTCGTAACTGACGCAATTTTCGCTCCACTCACATTGTACATATTATCGTATTAATACATATAAATTCAATGTAAATGTAATGTACGGAAAATGAGAGAACGATCTGACGTCATCAAGGTTTCCATGGAAATACCCTCACAGAACAATATGAGTAAACAGTGTCAACATTGTTGAGGCAGCAAAAAGCAACAATGGAAGAAATGATGACGTCTGATCGTTCTCTCGTTTTCCGTACATTATGTATTGCGGACTTACCATTATCTTGTTTCGGAGCAGTTCGGAATGACGAAAAAATGGGTGTGGGTCATTTCACCGACACCCACCCGGCCGATAGGCCATTTCACCGACAGACATTTCACTAACATACCCATTCCACCGACAAGCCATTTCGCCGACAAGGAGGTTCCCCGACAGGGCGTTTCACCGACAGTCATTTGATCGCAAATTTACCCACACAATGGGGAAGTAGCCTTCATTTTGGAAACTACATAATAAATTCGCCCATATTTTTTTGATTTTTTTGGCATATTCCGTTTTAAGATATCAGTTTCAGTTCCGGAGGAATTGGGGTTTTTTATGTAGGGAAATGGTGACGTCACTGTTTCCCTAGAAAATGTTGACGTCACGCGAAGTGAAATGAACGCAAAAATGGTGTTAGAGAACGCGCCCCGTCATTGTTGTAAAATGCTTCGCTGTTGTTAGCAACCACGGCTGTAGAAGACTCAGGTTAGGTCACTCCCCACCCACCCCCTGCCGAAGGATTACGCACCGGGTGCTCCCTTGACACCGCCACGAGACATTTCCCAGAGCAATCATGTGGCGACCCTACCGGACTAAAGGCCCGTTTACACGATGACTTTCCTACGTAAAGTAGGGACGGAGAGCCAATCAGAGCGCTCCCTGCTCCTACTTGGCTAACGGCCCTACTTTCCT
>JYFJ02005436.1:0-24948 GCA_000934665.2 Catajapyx aquilonaris
CCGAAAATTATGCAGGACCAAAATAGGCGAAATTTCCTTCTGCCGCCTCCTTTTTGCAAATTTTATACCTGGAAAACAATATTTTCCCACCGAGGGTACAAGAAATGGTCTGCTATACCCGAGGTGAGGTGAAAATGAGTCTGTTATATCAGTAGTCAAATACACAGTGCCTAATGGAATCATGCCGGGACAGCCTTTATAACCAAGTATGTTATAGCCGAGGCTGTTATATCCGGATTCAACTGTAAATCTGTAATAAGTACAATTCGTTCACCTTATAGCAGCGGCAGGGTATAACATTTCGCTAATAACAATATGGCTAGTTGGTAAACAAGAATTGACGTCTCTAGGTGATGGCATTATGAACTAATGAATGAATGACAGAAAAAATACGAGGTAAAAAAATCACAGCTCCAATCCTGTAGCAGTGGGAACTGTGATATTTTGAACATAGATCCGCACCATTCCACTGCACCTTCGGCCCTTTGACGAAGAAACAAAATTCCGGATAGTTATTGAGCAAAAAAATTGAGACGTATTTTTTGGTGGTTTAAAATTTTTTGCGGCGTTTTGAAGAGGAATTAAGTAAAAGTGTAAATGGTAGGAAATCAAGTCACGACGGTGGGGATCTGTGTTCAAAATTTGGAAGCTCTACCTACAGCAGAACTTGAGTTAGGGCGAATAAAAAAAACGTAACAAGAAGAAGAACAACAAGAAGTAGGAAAAATTCATTATTGAAACATTGTTGAAATCTATGCTACGGTCTTACTTAAGGGCTATCGCCCTTAAAATGAATCTACTCGACCAGATGAAACAAGTGTTCCTTTGTTGAAACTGTTTACTCCTTTTGTTGCGTGAGGGCATCTCCATGGAAACGCGACGGTTGCCACGACGTGTTCGGAGGGATAAACATCATAGGCCGGAATTTGGAATCGGGCATACCTTCCTTGAAGTAAGGAGGACTGTCTTTTGAGCCACTGCTGGATGCCTATATGTCCCGCCAACAAGTAGTGTTGTAGTAAAAGGCGCATCACACTATTGTTGATTACTCAACCGCTTATTGTGTTGGTGTTCTGTGAGGCGTTGAAGTGACCGCACCAGTATTGCCCGCCTTGTGGCCATGCCAGGCACGGTACATCGCGTCGCCTTGCACAATTTTAGTTAATTGCGGAGCTAGCCGTTTATTGTGAGTTTTGAGTTCGCAACAGTTATGTGCGTCTTGTGGCGCCGCAGGCTAACGAACATTATTGTGGCTTTGCCACAAAGACGGACAGTAATGTTGCAGACACACAACCTACACATTACCTTTCAAATTACCATGGAGAGCCCCTCACGCTCCATTTTACGCCGTTTCACATTAACGCCAGTTTATAAAATTACATTTGAAATTTTTTATCGAAATTTGTTGAAAAAATTGAAGATAACAACACAATCTAAACATAAACACATCACTGCAACACTTCGGAGTCCAAACACACAACCATAATTGCTCTTCTTTTGTTTTCCCTGGTCCCTTGGGCAGGTTCTATCGATATACACGGTGTAAATGAAATAGATGCGCATATGTTGAGGAATGATAAAGTGAAGAGAAAGGAACGTTTTTTTTTTTTGCCAATACAGTAACCATAGTAACCACCATAGTAACGACACTGCGTATTGTAAAAGTCGTTTTCATGCCTACCAACCAGGAGCAACACAACCCTCTTTTTCTGATGGAATAACTGGTTGTAAAATGATGGTTACTATGGTTCACATGCTATGGTTACTCTGAGTTTGACGCATGTATGACGCGTCATAAATCCTTGTTTTCTGGTGGAAAACGAATCTGCGGCACTAATAAGTGTATTGGCAAAAAAAATTTTTTTATATAGTCACTATCGTTCCTCAAAATATGAGCACTTATTTAATTTACACCCTGTATACAGTACCGTATTGTTGGTCTCGATACTCCCCGAAGTACTCGAACTGTTGTTAGTCTTGTTTCATACCCAACGTGTACTAGGACGTGGGGGAATTTCCGGACGTGGGTACCGAAGCTCAAAATACTTGCCTATGGGGCCTCTACCGACCGTGACCCTGTGATTTTTGCCAGAGTTAGCGGATCCACCCTGTATATAGAAACCTGCACTATTTTTGTGGGACCAGACTAAGGTACCCTTACCTGTATTGTTTTAAACGTGTGTAAAGAAATTACATTAGAAAATGTTACAGTACATACTAGTTATCAGTAAAATAAAGCTACATTTTCTTAAGAGTCGAAATATAGCAAGTGCCATCCTGATATGGTCAGGGGTGCCAATCGTGCCCTGATGATATGTTATAAGTTTGTATTGTTTTGAATATTTTCTGAGCTGTTTCTTTTAATATAGTGTTTTATTGCAATGTGTCCTTTTTAGTTCATCATTAGCGCTAACTTACATATTCTACGGTAATTCATGGATGATCCCTTAAGGCCAAAACACAAAAAGATTTTGCGGCAGGGTCAAGCGGCAAACGCCTGCCCCGCCAATTATTATTAATTATTGGCAATAATAAATATAAATAATAAATATGCCGCAACGCGCGCCGTTTGCCGCGCGTTTTTTTTTTTTTTTTTTTTTTTTGTGAAATGGCCTTTACAGTGCAGTGCTCCGACTGCTTCCCAATTTCTTTCCATGGCGACCCCAAAAAATCGTCTCGTAAAATTTGCGACCCCTCTATAATTATATGGACATTTCGATCCGCCAACATGAAAAGACAGGTAAACAGTGAAATGACCCTACCTTATGGTCATGATTTTCAAGAGAGATGGCATCATTTTGTGAACATAATTTGTAACTCTCCCTCGCGACCCCAAATGGGGTCGCGACCCACAATTTGGGAAGCACTGCCTTAACTATGCAGGAAGATATGATGATGAATGAACTTAATATTATTATAGTGCAAAAATAATTTCAAAAAACCTATTAATTAGCAGCTAAAAATATGTACTATATTGTTCAAAAAATGGAAGACAATTTTGCATTTGGGTTCAAAACATATTTTTTTCAATGTATAACCAAGGTCTCTCTCTCTCTCTCTCTCTCCCCCCCCCCCCCTCTATAAAACTTGGACAGAACCACTACAATTAAGCTCTGCCATATTAAAACCTTGTGTTCATTCAGCATAAACTTTTCTCACGTGAGAATAGTGGGCCAGAAAATGAATTCCCTTCTGGCCATGGGAATTCTTCCTCGATTAATAAATCAGCCATTATCCAAAGCATCTGTGAATAACCATGGGTTTTGCGGGAACACTTAAAGTTTAAATACTACTGATCTACATACAAAACCTTCATTCCATGGTGCAGTATGAAATACTATTATAGAGGATAAATTCCACTTGATTTGGTTCCTTTCAGGAAGAGCAGCAGTGCAAAAAAAAAAAAAATCATTTAAAAATTCAAGGCCACGTGTCATTCCTGAAAGTTGGGATCAGGCAAAGCACTCATAATAATCAATTAATTTTCAGATTATGATGGCGTTCACCAGAGAATGACCAACTCTGGCAGCACCCAAGATGCACAATTTCTCCAGCAATCTGTGGAAGAACTGCAAGCTAAGATCCACCTGATGAAGAAAATGATGGAGGAGTGCTCTGAAGGCCTTGAGAAGGACTGCAAGAACCCCAAGAAGGTCAAAGGTCCATCTGCCACCTCCAAAGTCACTGGTGGACCTGGAACCACCGGGGTGTATCTCGGGGCAGGTGCTGACAGCATCATAGATGGCAGCTTCCTGAGCATGGTCTTTGGCATTGTGCTGTGTCTGATTGTAGGGGTCAGCTTCTATGCATTCCAGAACCTGTACTACGCAATCCTCAAGAAGTTCCCACCCACCAACATGAAAGATATCTAAATAAGAGTTCACACAGCTCATAAACCCATTAAGATCCTTCAACCATAGATTCAGTGTTGATGGCTCAATGTTCAGCTAGCAACCAAGTGCCTCCCTTTCTTAGTTCATAACTTGTTCCCAGTGTCATCTGTCAACACCATAGGATTATGGCAGCACCATTTCATTGTCTGTGATCCTATTTAGCTGATTAAAAACTCTTATTGTTCAACCCATGTTTAATGCATTTGTTTTTTTTAAATATTTACCCCGTGATAGGCCCTGAGCCCTTTTAGAGGGGAAGGGGAGGTTCCCAAGGGAGGGCACTGTGCAGTAGTCATTTCTCACATTCTTTAAACACCAGGCCTTTTCTCCTGGCCTTGGGAAGAGTAAAGAGTGCAATTCCGACCCGGCATGTTGGGTGAAAAGGGGAAAAAGACCCGGCCAAGCAGAGGTGATGGAGACGCGATTTGAACCCTGGCCACCACACCACCATGCCTCCACATGTTTAATGCTACTTGTCATGTGGTAACCTTGCAGTGCACTAGGGGGGTACACCATAATTCGTATGACCAATAACAAGAGGGAGATGCAGGTGATGCAAAAGGTATCCTCCAGACTTTTAAAAATCACTGCTTTTTGACGGCATTTTCCACTTTATTTTCCTTTTATTGTTGCAGGAAAAAATGTACATTGCAAATCAACCTGCTACAATGTTACAGTCTACGGTCACTTAAACCGCTACATACTACAGCGTCACGTCACATGCCACATGTCACACGAGCAATTACATTAGTCGTTGACAAGGCATGCCAGCCTGCTACAAAAAATAATAATAATGAAAAGCCGTTTCTTCCGTATTCAGCGACAAAAGTAAACATGAGTGTTATGTGCAAATCTATTCCCACACAATTTGAAACAAATTGCACCTATCACACAAAGCCTGTTCCTTTCACATTCAACTGAATACCAAACAATGCTGAGCTCATTCTTTTAATCGTCTTATCAAAATTGGTTCTTTCACATAACTCAACATTTCTTTGGGAATCACTTCCACTGGATTCCAGATTAAAATCAATGCATCAATAATCCAGATATTATGCCAATTTTAACTCACATCACAATGTCACTCGTTTCTGAACTTATTCTAATGTACCCCTTGCATGTCTTGGATTCCCTCACTCAAAGTTTACAGGTATTTCCGGTAAGGTTTCTTATCCAACCTATTCTATTTAGTTCACATATCTGGGACCAGGATTATTTATGCTAGGATCTCACTACAACAGTTTTTCCAGACTTGCAGTTGATCTTCTCATTCTCGTACACTTAGAACACGCATCTCACTCCAAACTTATCCTCTGAAAATGCCTGGAACAGTTTTCCAACACCAGCCAGATTATGTTAACAGAACATAAGAATAGCTGTCATCCAATTCCCTCTGGGTTTCATCTGAAGGGTCTTCACTACAGAAGAATACATTAGATGTGCATCGATTCCTGTCACAAAAAGGCATGACTAGTGCTGACACCTTCCACCACATTGTCATGTAGATGCCTGCATGATCAAATGTTAATTGCCTAGTACTGAACAGATTTCAGTATTTTTCACTGTGTCAAGAAATCTAATTAATGCCAACTACACAGCAACTCCTGTCACTCACAGGTGTTAAGTCACATTTCCCTATTCAGCATTTGGGGGAAGCTTTTGCATATAATTCCAAGAACC
Source organism: Catajapyx aquilonaris (assembly GCA_000934665.2). NCBI lineage: Eukaryota > Metazoa > Arthropoda > Diplura > Dicellurata > Japygidae > Catajapyx > Catajapyx aquilonaris. The sequence goes on from JYFJ02005436.1 coordinate 5,574, forward strand.
TTCATGAATGAATTCTTTCTTATTTCCGGAACTCTCTTGTAGGTGGCATTAATTTCAAACATTTATATGTCAAACGGAGCTGATCTTTCATACATTTCAAGTGAATGCTTCTGGCTCTTACATCCAGCAAATGCCTGTGATTTTCTGCCTTCAACTGAACGCTGCAGTACTCTAGATACCTCTTATATATTTTTTATTTTTTATTTTTTATTTTTTCCTTTTTTGGGGGCTTATACTTCCAGTGGATGCAATTTTTCACCTTCAACTGAACATGCTAACACTCCGATCCAACTCTTCAATCCTTTTTTGTTTTATCATTTAATTTTTTAAATTATTACATAATTTCCAAAATCATGAGCTTATGTTTTTCTGCTTCAACACCTTGAATACTTCAATATGCATACAAACATATTGTATTATTCCATTTCTGTTCACGTCAGAGTGCTATTGTTATCCCCCGTCCAAGTCAATGGCTTGTATTCCAAAACCTAATCAAGTCACACTTTCCAAGACATACAAAAGAACAAAACCATGTGACACATTACACCAGATTACTTTCATTGCCACAAAATCTTCTTTTTTTTCTGTATGGACCCATCAACCAGCTTCAACTTGCATCACACAAATAATGAACCCAAACAATTAAGACTTTAAGAAAAAAGAAAAAAAAAACTAAAAATGAGAACTTTGGGCAGATAGGTACACAAAGTGGCAAGGAAATTAACTGAGTGTTTTCAGTTCAAAACCACTTCAAATCATCAAAAATGCAAAGCATGAAATTACAGAAAAGGTAATTATGAAAAGGGCAGGAATCTTTAAAAAAAAAACTCCTGATTGGTTCATCAAGTCCTTAGGTGGGAAACCAACAGTGCTTAGTCGTCCTTGCTCTCTGGCGACTTGTCTCCATTGCGCTCTGGAGACTTGGAGCGGGACTTGTCACGACTCATGCTTCGGGAGTGTGACCGGTCTCGGCTACAGAATAACAAGACATGGCAATGTCAGAAAAAAGGATACGTGAAAATGGGAATACTGACAATTCCACAATTACTCCTAGATCAGGATGCACATAATGAATGGGCCATGAGAAGGTACAGGAAAAAAGCTACCACTCCAGACTATCATTATCAAGAAACATGCTGTTACAACACCCTAACCGAGAAAATCTTCGACTTATGACAATCCTCACTACAATATTAAATCAGACTCGTTCAGAAGAGGGAAAGTTGTGCGAACAGACAAAAAAACTGAAGCATTAGAGTGGGTTTTCACTAATGCAATGTTGCATCATTTCATTATCCATGGCTTTCTTTGATCAGTGAAACAGTGATAACATTTAGCTTATTTTCTGGACTGTGATTTCATGTCTTTTTTGAACACTCCTTTTCACAAATTTTCGCTGCTCAACAAAAATAGGTAAACAATTAGTTTGCGGCAGCATTTGAAGAATCACTAGAAAAAGTATATACTCTCTATCTTGGATCATATGACAGTACTCAGCTGCATCTACAGTAGTTGACTTTAGTTCATGCACTAATAAATGCAAAAGAATTAAGGGTCAAATTTTAGCAACACAGTGCCACCACTGGTGCTGCTAAGTTAGCAGTAACTAGCAGTGGGATGATAATTCCACCCACATTTAACATTTAATTTCAAGTTTAATTAAATTAATTTAAATTAAAAGTAAAATCCAGCAAAATACATCACATTCTTAATGGATATACTTCACAATAGAACTTCTTGTCCATCACCTACATGTAATATAGCCTTGCTTAGATTTATCGTTTTCAATAATAAAAGCATCTCAGAAATCATTTTACTATGCTGTCAAGTCAAACAATTCTACCCTAAACTAATGATGTTGAAATTTGTTCCAAAAGTTGACATTCTTGCCTGCTAAGAAGCTTACCAATCAAACCATCCCAGTGAAAACTGACCTGGACTTGGAGTGATTCTCCTTAAGTGGCAGAGGAGATCTCGACCTGGAGTGAGATCTGGACTTGGACATGGGGGTCTTCGACTTGGACTTGGACCTCCCCCTGGACCTGGACCTGGACCTGGACTTGGAAGCATCAGCAGCCCTCTCTCGATCCCTATCACGGTCCCTGTCCCGACCACCTCCATCCCTGTCACGATCCCGATCTCTGTCCCCACCTCTTCCAGCCCTGGCATCACGAGGAGACTTGCTGCGGCTGCGGCTGCTGTGCCGGCTGCGGCTGCGTCTTGGGCTGCGACTGCAATACCTGCTTGTTAATGCACTTCATAGAGCCAACGATTTGGTTAACGCTACAATATGCAAGTTGAGTGGACTTACCTTGACCGTGACCTGGGAGAACGAGACCTGGAACGGGAGCGGCGGCGAGACCGGGATCGGGAACGTGATCGGGAGCTGGAAGAGCGGGAGCGGCGGCGGCGGCGAGTATCCTCAACCAGGCGAATGCGACGTCCACTCAGATCAGTGTCATCTAGTTTGTCAATTGCATTCTTCAGGTCCGTGTAAGTGGCGAACTCTACCACCCTGTCATACGAGAGAATAGGATGGCTCTTATTACACAACTCACGTTAAAACCATCAGCCTTACAGCTGCCCTAATGCATTAACTATGGTGATCACATTCCAAAGGAACATACTTCACTCTGTCAGATACTCCTTGAGATTGTAAAAGGGACACGGCACTTGATTTGCATATCAGGCGGAAAGTCAACTCCAAATGTACAAGTTTGGGGCCGTACACATATTACGTCATCACATTTTTGAACCCCCACCCCCCAGGTCATACTTTGTCATCATTTGGCAACCCCCTCCCCCGGTTTCTGGTTGGTTTATTCATCTCAACTTGGACCCCCCCCCCCCCCCCCCCCCCCCCCCNCCCCCTCCCCCTCTCGCCATCTTTAGTCATCAGGTAGCAAATCTCCTCCCCCCTTCGATGATGACGTAATATGTGTAAGGCCCCCTTTCTCGAAATTGCAAGGTAAGCCCAGGTGAGGTACATTCGGAGAGAAACCCACTATATCAGGGCTATTCAACTGGCGGACCGCGACGATATACAGGCTAGTTTGAAATAGCATTAGAAAATACTAATTCATGATTTTTTGGAAAAAGTGCTACCAATTTCATCACATACACACCCATTCAAATCTCCCACATTCACTTAAGCTCGTTGATTTTGAACCCCCCAAAAATTTAAGCCTGCGGCCGGATTGCTCTCAGCCCTTTGCGGGTTGTTCACCTTGTGCTTTTGAAATAGGGCCCCCTCCGATATTTTTTCTGCCTGCGGGCCTGTACAGGACATCAGAGAGGGTGAAAATGTCTTGATAGGCCCTTCTACCCCTGCTGCACATGTTTCTATTTTCAAAAATGAACCCTGTGGTACCATATAAAATCCATATCTTTACACTCGGGGAGGGGGGTGTGTGTGTGTGGGGGTGGGGGGGTGGGGTGGGGGGGGTTTGTTGTTGGGGAAAGAGGTCCGGACCTTCAATGGCCCAGGAAAGGTAAATACTGGACCTTGTCATAAACTAGTTGAATAGCCCTCCACTATACAGGGTCGACCAACTTCAAGTGTCGTTTCATAACGGCGATTAATAGCAGTGATTTTGCGATGACGTAGCAGCGACGTGTAAAATGTCCCACTTCGGCGCCATTGAAAATATTAGCTGCCAATAGCAGCACACATGTAATAAACCCTGCTGCTGGGTTGACCTGGAAAAAAGGAGGTGCACACATGACCTGCGATGCGCCTGGGTGACGTCCAAGGCACCAGATGGATTATGGACCTGTAATGCAAGGGGGAAGCCTGCAAACGAAACACAGCTAATATTTTCGATAGCACCAAAGTGGGCCATTTTACACGTCGCTGCTACATCAATCGTAAAGTACTTCTATTAATAGCCGTTATAAAACAACACTTGAAGTTGGTCCACCCTGTATATCTTGGTTCTGGTGTTCTGCCTACAACTACAACAACTACAAAGAAGGTAAAAACCTAGAAATCCATTCTCTAATTATGTACGAAAGTGCATCATATCTTAATATCAATTATTTACATATGAAAAGCACAAGCACCTGAATAATATTTCCTTTACCAGTGTAATGTTTTTAATGAGACAATGTTCACTTCACTTGGTACCCTCACTTTCTCTTTGGAGCATGCATGGAAATTTGAAAGTAGGAGGTGCCAGACGTGCATTCTTGGGGAACCGCTGGCTATGGTATGGTAGCAGTGATGTTATTAGTGAAAAAATTAATAAAACACACGTACCCTTCATTTCGACGCTGCTTGTGCGCATCAGCGTAAGTCACTTCGCCGGCCTGCCTCATGTAGTCTTTCAGGTCCTTTGGCAAGAAAAAAGCAAGAAGCAGCAACACATTAGAAAATTGCATTCAAGGCATGACACGCTTAGATGAGTGCCATAAATATATTTAGAAAAGAAAAGAAAAAAATCCTAACTTCTTTCTCACATAACCTAGTCTGCCCAAGCCCATAATTGTAACACCTCTGTGGTGCCTTACGTATGCACCCAGACTAACCAAACAACTGAGGGAAAGTGCACCTGCACAAAGTGCATCAAAGAAAATCTGTGCTCTAGTGCCACTTATAAAAATCCCATGCAATCAGCTGTCAAATTCACCTGCACTGTATCTGTCAGTCCTATAATTTAAATACCCTGCAACTATGTATAACCCTGACACCCACAAAGTTGATTCGTCAGGAACAGTGACATCTGTGCAATGACAGAAGTGAAAAAGTAACAATGACACAGACAAATAACTTTTAGAACTCCTTTACGGATACACCTTCAATGGAAATAAAATTATAACGGCTCTGGCAACATGTGAAATCAACAATCTTGGAAATCCCTTCCGCTGGTTCTACAAGTCCTAAATGTATGCTGAAAAATTTTAGTGCGAGCCCATGAAATTGCAAATTCACAATATCCCCATAATACACCAACAGGATAAGAGGACTTCACACGTCAGGAATAAAAGGACAATTTTTGTCTCAATGATTTTCCAGTGACTTAAGTGTGGCACAACCTATTTAGGTCAACTTCTCATTGTGAAAATTGCAGAAGTGGCTCTTAGGTTCCCTCTTTGCACAGCAAATACACAATCAATGTCAAAGCCCAGCTCGAGACAACTTATGAAGTGTTTTTGCAGGTCTACACATCTTTCATAAACTTGGGTCACAAACCTTTCGAAACAGCAATTTAGTCCCACTAAGTTAGTTTGGGTGCTGTTCTTATCAATAAAATTTCTATGAGTAAAAGTAAACATGCCAAACAGGCAGTGTGCACAGCGAAACACTTTCGCTGGACACAATCGCCATGTGACTAAGAATTCTTATCTCAGAAATGTACAATACATAAAACAGTGTATAGTTATATAGATAATTATTATATATAGTGGCTGTTGGTGTGCATTTACCTTGGGGCCCTTGCGAGAGAGGCCCGGATTGCGAGGCCCTGGAACCCCCACATGGCACGGTAGGTAGGTAGTAGTAGTAGTAGTAGTAGTAGTGGTAGTGGTAGCAAGGGGGGCACCCCCTTTTGGACCCTTGGACATTCTCACACCGGGGGCTTAGAGGCCACAGACCCACAGACGGGGGGGAGGGACGGGACCCTCATCGCATAAAGAGGCCGCCAGACCCAAACACAGGCACAGGGGGGTTCGCTCGCTTTGTCTCCCTCGCTCTCTCTCCCTCATTCCTCTCTCGCTTTGCCTCGCTTACGGACCAGTCGGCAATACAGACCGGGTTGGTGTAGGATCATGGAATGGTTGGTTGGTACGCTTTTTTTGGCAGTAGTAGTAGGCGGGGTGGCCCTCACACCATTGGCCACCATTGGAACCTCCGGGTCTCAGGTCACGTCATCGGACAGCACACGTCAGGTACGTCATGGCCTTCTAAAAACGACCCCCTTTTTTTACTCCCGTTTTTTTTTTGTTTTTTGTTTTTTTTTTGGTCGGGCAAAATAAAGGTTTGGAGAAAAAAAAGGACCTGCAGCCCCCTTTGATAGGCAGTAGTTCTCTACATACAGAAATTCAAAATTGACCCGGCGCCTATGTCATTAATAATTCCTGTCAATGAATACTCTCATAACCCTATGATATGCCCAAAATCTATATCCGACTTTTGTCTCCTCAGGGGGGCGCAGGTATAAGAGCCCTTTCTTCAAAGAAGCACTGTTAGATGTTCAGCACTTGCCATTTGCAACATCTTTTCTTATAACTGAGAAGGCATCTTACCTACCCCCCTTATTTTCTCTGCTGCTGGTTACATGTACCTTGCAATATTGACTCCCTCAGGAACAGTAACCATGTTCACTGAAGGAATCAAAGCAAGTCCATTACAGATTTCATTAGAAAAAAAATAACATGTGCAAATATGACTTCTGTCCCTACTAATTGAAATCAACGTAGGGTAGGGTGGATATAAAAGGCGGATACTTAAAACCAATGCCGATTTTTCCCACATACCTGCCAGCTGACTCGACTTGACAGGTTCTCCACAATCAGCCTATACTCCGTCCTAGTCGGCGGGCCATACCTACAGATGGTTGGAAGAAAAAAGAGGGAGAAGGTAATCCACACCTGTCGAAATCATGCCCCACTCGATGTCCTTAGGAAGGGAGGATAAGGAAGTGCATGTGCCCCAAAAACATAGCTGCCCTTAGGTAGCGTCTTAGGGTGGTAAAACAGGCACCTCATGCAAGTTGCAATGTGGGTGTGCAGGTGCAATAGGTTAGAGCAGGACCCGGTCACTCATATACCTTATACATTGCTCCCCCTGTGAGCTTCGCTCTTCTCCCCCACCAGGGGGGTTTGCCACAGCGGCGCTGGGATCAGAAGCCAACGTAAGTGGTGCCACCACTAGCCTGGAGTACTACAGCCAATCGGAGTCGACCGAAAGGTTCAGAATTGACTAGTGGCGGTGCCACCTATGTTGGTTCCTGATCACAGCGCCACCGTGGCAAACCCCCCCCTGTTAGGGGAGAAGAGCTTAAACTCTCACAAAAAGGAGGGGAGTGGCCGCCACCTGGGTTAGAGAGTCCCCTCCTAGCTAAAATGGCCACCCCCTAAGCAGTGCAACTGGTCCCTTTTCCCTGCAATTTTGCATGGAGGTGTGGGGTAAGCGCAAAGTGAGTTGCAATGTGGCAGACACGGCTGAATGACTCGTCTGAGCAGCAGGGTATCTACCTTGTTAATTTTGGATGGGAAGATGTAATCCTTGGAATTATTTGAACTTTCAGATGGCCTATTTTTGATGCACTTCATACTTTCAATGAGCTCATTTTTAAATTCAGCTATTGCAACCACAGGGCGCAAATGGAACATTAATTGCATTTGTAGTGGCCAAATTATTTACATCTACTTCATTATTGTCCCTCTTTAAATTCTGAATTTATCAAAATTACTCAATTTACTGTTCTCAGCACACAATATATCACCAGTCTGTCAGCCTGTCCTTGACTTGGCTTCCTTTAATTCATGAGTCCAGCAGGGCCATCCTCTCCCCTATCCATCCCTCTCATCTCCCTCTCTCCTGTTCCCCCTCCGCTGGTGCCTGAGGCTGATAGGACATCAAAATTTCATATTTCCCAGATAGCGTCAGCAACAGGGGGGTGAAGATGCGGGGGTCACTTGCAGCTGGCTGCAACAACTCACATCAAGAGTCCATGTTAGCTCCTAGAGCAAAATGGCAGGAGCAGAGCTGCCAGTTGCCAAGTCACCACAGGAACACCCCCTTTTGCACCAAGCACCCATTTTACAGCCCTTAGATTGCAAGTATTGCAACTACCAGTGTCAACTACTCAAGACTACAAGCCAGCTGTATAAACACAAATCAAAGGAGTAAAATCCCCAGTAAAATCTCCAATTATCTCGATTACATACCATGATTACCTATATGTAATCGAAGGTTTTCCCATTTTGCTCTGATACAACTGGCCCTCATATACTGTTAATCACTTTATATAACTCTCACCTCATGCTTTGTTACCACAGGTCACAAAACTATTGGGCTTGTAATTACAATACTTGTTTTCTAAAGCCCCAAGCAGACTAGAAACACTTGGTATTGATGTTTCACAAGTTCCCATATTTCAAATGTACCACTCAAGAGCCCACTTTGTTCTGGACATTACATTCAGTTCTGCAGGAATATACTTTTTCTGCTCCTGGGAAAGAGCCTGTTGTGGGCAACGTAGAGGCAATCAAATCAAGACTGAATGGACTGCAGTGGCTCCTCTGGCAGCAACAACGGGAAGCAATCAACCATTTCGAAGGTCCAAAACAGGTGGGCTGATATAGTGGGAGGAAGGCATGCCAAACAGGTTTCATCTTCTGAGGTTCAGGAATGGGGGCTGGGACCTTTTCACCACCAAGCCTTTGGGGGATGCATATCCACCATGAGGAGAGCCTGTGGTAACACCTCAAGGAAACAACTATGTCTGGAATGGAACATCTGTACCCAGTGTAGGTAGTCTGCAATGGCCTTAACATTCTGATGTGCTCCATGGATCCTTTAAAATGTAACCTGAACTCTCATGAACTAAACTTGGGTTTGTTGGGGATTCATAAAATACCTTACTTTTATACAGTAGAGCCTCAATTACCCAAACTTATTTCCTGGACATCCTTGTAAGGTCATTTATCCCAATTATTTACAAAGTTCTACTATACATGCAGGCATGCTGCATATTTTTCCTGTCACTCCCACAGGTGTTGTGCCTATCAGTGAGTCACACAAACACTGTTATGGGCATAGCTTCTGTACAGATTAACATGTTTAAACTAATCTTGCACTTCCTGCAATACACAATTCCCCCCACTCGCTATGCCCAGCTTTCATATTACCCTGATATTCCCCATTTCATTTAGAATTGATAATTATTGCGCCTCTACTGTAAACGAGACTCAAATCCACTGTTGAATGCATACAATGTTCCTCCCACCTAATCCTTCTTAACACAATTCTAACAAAGCTACATTAGATCAAGCGAATCTCGGCTCTACAGGGTTAATGACACCTGGAGGTCAAACACATGACAGCAGCTGGCAACTCAAGCCCTGGTTGAAAGTCCCAATAGTACTCTCAACCATGCATGTTTGAGACGCCCGGCATTTTTCTCTCTCTGATCTATGCCTGCATGTCTCTTTTCCCAAAACACTGCTGAATCCCCCTCATCGCCCTAGCAGTCCGGTCTTACTTTTCAGCGGCCCATGTTCGCCACCTCGGCGCCGGCTCGCTGCTTCGCCTGCCCCTCCAGACATCACTGCCCCTGGGCATCCCTCTCGCTTTCTCTACTGTAACCCTGAAAAGGCCCAAGGAGAAGGAAAAATGGGGGTAGTTGGGATTGCATGGTAGGTCAAGTTATGGGTGTCAGGGGGGGCAGGATAAAAAAGGAGAGGGAAGAGGGAACAGAGTGTTAGTCCGAAACTCTCCTCCCTGACGTTCTTACTTGTCCATCCACGAAGCTAAACGGCGTGCAGACCCAAAGTTTCCTCCTCTGTCGCCTCCACCACTCCCTCCGCCTCCGCCACCACCTCCTCCTCCTCCTCTCTCTCCTCCACCACTTCCTCCGCCATAGCCGCCGCCATAGCCACCCCTCCGGGCTGTGCCCCGGGCATGTTCCACTACCACTCTGCAACGGGCGCAACAAAAAGAAAGACAAAAACAGGGAGATAAAAGAGGGGGTGATGGCTGGCTCTGGCTGTGTTTTCTTTCTCCCCTCTTCCCTTCCTCTTCCCAAACATGATCATACACGAAAAAATCATGAAATTCTCCATCATTCACTGTCTTGAGCATCAGGTGAATAATAATTCCTGATTTAGGTGGAGCGACACGTAAGGAAAAGAGGCAGAAAGAGGAAAGATGTGAATCCCACACCACATTGTCAGCAGATTGGGTACAGAGTATTCTGTGACATTGAGATCACCCACGACAATCTTTTACCCATTTGCCAAATGAACTTGAAACAGAACATTGTCAACAAATAATTCTTCCTAGATATTGTGTACTAGTGATCAAAAGACGATTTTGCACTGAAGCGAAATTCAATATTATTTCAATCGTTTTGAGTGATAATAGTACTAAGAAATTTTATGAAACAATTTAGCATGGCTGCTCAGAGAGTAAGGCTGTCCTCAGATGAGAAATCAGACCCGAAAGATGGTTACCATCATTGCAACCATCAATATACGTGCCAACTGACTTTAAAAAATCACACAAATGAATCGCCAATTCATGCCCTACCTTTCGCCCAGAAGCTCCTTGCCATTTAGCTCATATACAGCATCGTCGGCATCCCTGTAGTCATCGAACTCCTGTGGAATAGAGGAACTTTGTGCATCTCCTTCATTTTTAAATCGCACAATTCTAAAAGGACAATCCCTGGCTAATGAAATCCCAGTTTGGTTGCTCAGAACGCGTCAGGACATGAAATACTTTCCACAAGTTTAAGATTCAGTCTCGAAAGAGCTCATCACGGCAACCTATTTCCACACCTCAGAAGATTAACTGTACTTCATACAAAATTTACAGGAGGATCACCATCCAATCAAAAACCTTTCCCCTCTTCTAGCATCTGAGTTGTGAAAAAACTTCCCCCCAAGTCTGTACTTACAACAAAACCATAACCATTCTTGATGAGAACGTCTCGAATGCGCCCATATCCCTTGAAAAAACGTTCCAGGTCTTTTTCCCTCACTCCATATGGAAGGCCTCCAATATACACCCTTGTCCCTACCATTTCGTTGCTGCAACAAGTTTGAGGTGGTAAGGAAAGGAACTTAGGTCAGGGCTGGGGAGGACAGAGAGAAAAAAAAGAGAGGACAAATTAGTATCCCAGTGTTTGCACTTACCACAAATCCATATCCATTCTTCAGCGAGATTTCCATGATTCTACCATATCTGCGGAAGAACTTCTCAACGTCCCGTTCGCGCACCCGCTTACTTAAGCCACCAACGTAAACTCTGGTTCCCATTTCTTGAAGAAGATAAAAGGACTCTTATCAGAAAGGGGAAAGTAGGTACTATTACACGTACGGTTTTGATTTCCATATTTCTTGCAAAATGGGAAGCTACAGCTAACTTAAGCCTATGTTTTAAGCCTATGGTACACCAAGTGTACTTTTCCACCTAACGATAAGACTCTTTGATGCTTCTTCAAGACGTGAGTTACACAACAAAATTATCAGTTATGACCCAGATTTCCCATCTATAAAAACCTAAGAGCACTTTCTATTACTACACATTAATCTGACCACACTATGCTTACCAGTAGGACAGTAATCTGGTAATTATGGTGTGCAACATCAACCAGTCACACACAATGACAATGTTATGGTTGCTCAGCAAATGTACTTCTCCTCAATTGAGAAATCAGACCCGAAAGATGGTTACCATCATTGCAGCCATGATCATTATAAGTAGCATGCTGGCAAAACTCTAGCCAGTTTGAAAAAATAAAGGCATAGACAAACTATCCAAGTAGCAGCTCTCCAAGCGTCTATAAACTTGTTAAACGCAAGCTTAGAAAAATGCTCATTTCACACTCGCACTGGCCTTGTAGCTAACTGCCAAAGATTTTGCACAAACTTGCAATCCCAACTTTAAAGGCATAACTGAATAGGTACCGTCTAATTATTAAATAACACTGCCCAGTTTCATCCATCTAAGGGCCGCTCCACCAATGCAGCTCTGGGAGAACTGTCCTGAGCCGCAGTTCAAGTCTGAGCCATGAGAATCAGCAGCTCATCTTTGAAATGCAGATCATGTGAAAAGAGCCACCACATTGTAGCCAGGTGCAGCATTCAAATGTTTGCATTTGGACTCGTATTTGAGTATCTCCAGTTGAATCTTTCAGCTTTTAACTGAGTAGTGGTTTTTACTCATTTCACAATGTTTGCCTTAAGATTTACTAAGCAAAGGACATGGCACAAAATGTATGGGCCAGTGGCCTTCCATACGATTTGCCTCAACATGGGATATGTTGTAGCCCAGACAGTCCTGATCTATGTTAGATAGGGACATTTCGAGGTAGGACCTACAGGGAGCATGCTAATGACCTCCGAAGGCAATATGGGACATAGTCTGGTTTTCCGTTCGATTCGCCTGAAAATTGGATGTGTTTCAGCCCAGACCGTCCTCATCAATGTTGGATTGAAACATTTCAAGTTAGGACGTACAGGGAGATCGCTAATGACCTCAAAAGGTAATATGGGGATTAGTAACCATAGATATCGGAATACTATTAAGTACTAGTATTCCGATATCTATGGTAGTAACTACTCCCCATATTATATTAGCATGCTCCCTGTAGGTCCTACCTCGAAATGTCCCCATCTAACATTGATCAGGACAGTCTGGGCTACAACATGTCCCATTTTCAGGCAAATCGAACGGAAGGCCACTGGCCCATACATTTTGTGCCACGTCCTTTTGTGTGTCACTTCATTTTTAACCAGAAAAACTACTTGAAAGCAACTTGATTCTCAATTCGTACGAGCGGAGAAACAGATGGAATGGCAGGACTGAAATTATGCTGATCCTTAACGTAACTTCATTCTAGACTGCAGTGAGGCGTGATTCGAGCTGCTTTGGTGGGAACAGCAGTGACACATTTACTAAGGTTTCCATTCCCTGTTAATTTGTGGTAAACAATTTACCTCATTATACATGTGTGTAAGAATTTATATGTAGTGGTACCAAGGTACAAATGAATGCACACTTGAAATCTAACATCTTTTGACATGAGTACATAAATCCATGTTATCAAAATTGCTGTATGGTAAATGACAGTGGGATTGGCCTAATGGTGTCGAGAGAGTATTAAATTGCCATTATTCTTCTAGGCACCAAGCACAAAAACTTGCAGAAATCCATCTCATGCTTGCACATACAGCTTAAAATTTTCCATTATAAACAACAAATTTTAAACTGTCAAGTCCAACATACTTCATTCTCAAATGTAAATGCAGAAATAATCCAAGAGTAATTGTAACTCCCCCCCCCCCTCCCCCCATACACAATCTGAAAGATTTTAGTAAGAATGCTACCATGCTGCTTAGTACTGAGACGACGTTCATTTAGTGGAAGATGAGGCAACTAAGCCCATGAGGATGTCAAGAGAGCAGTAGGTGAGAGGTCAAAGGAGAGAAATGGTCCAAGACGGGGACCATGGCAACTAAGGTCATATTGCATGTGAGGAAAGAGACACAAGGCATGGATAGTTGGATCTCTCTTCCTCTGACCCTACATCTGCCTGGCTTGAGACATACTACCTACCATCACCTACTGTTACCACAACAATAGATATTGGGAGTTGTCAGAGAACATGTGGTATTGTCAAATATACCATGATTTCCAACTGAAGTTGTGGTCAGAAATTTTTTGGCACACAAGTCATTTATTAAGCAGTTATTTTTAGTGGTTAAAAGGATCACATGCTAATATTAGGTTGCACTGACCAATCCTTTTTAAATTGGGGGACCTAGGCTGCAAAAAATTGACTGCCACTGACATTCGATGCCATTTTTTTTTTAACTCGGACAATTCCCAATCAGAAATCCACTGCAATTCAGAGCTTAGCCAGACAATTCACTTCAGCCCAATATTAGCAGCTAATACTTATGATCACCCCTAAAACTACTCAAAACCACTTAACTTCGTAGACTGCACCAGATCACATGTAGATCTGTCAGATTCAAAGGATGCTCCTCATTGTTTACTAATAATTCCCTACTATTAGTGACACCCATTATCCAAGATTTTAATGTATCCAACTTGACAATCCCCTTGATAAGGTGATTGTGTTTACTCAGTGCTCAAATTTCTGGTCCTGCCGCTTTAGGTACCACCTCTCGCAATTTCACATCCACGTTACGATACCGAGCAATATTGTGGCGCTGTAAGTGAAATAAAGTTCTCTCCTCCACGAAACAACCATTTTCCTCAGCTGATACCCACATTGAAACTAGCCGTCCATTTTCGCGCAGTGGCACGGCTCTGGAAGCTTTTCAGGTGGCCAGCTCTACTGTAATGTATGCACCACAAATTTTAAGGGGACCTACCTACCCTCACTTCCAGGATTCCTTCACAAGCGAGCCATTTTACTGACTCACACAGGGTTGTGCGTGGGGATCGATACTACATACAATGTAAAGTATGCTAACTACTCTAAATTATGCCGGATATTTAATCATATTACTGTATCTTTGTAAGTGGTGGTATAACAGTCAATGACAATGGGGAAAACATCATACTCCCACAACTGCCTTTGCACTGAGTTCTTGTCACTCACCATTCTTCAGTGCCAAATGGTACAAGACACCTGAGAAGTCTGCTGTACATTCTACCGGAAGTGCAGACTTCCATTGGCCCAAAATCTACTGCACACTAAAAATCATGCAACTTCACTAGCACTGACTGCAGGGCCCACAAGTGTAATACAGTGAAACAGACCTATAGCAAATCATGCTTAATTTGGAAGCAGATGGCTCCTTCATGAAGGAAAATATTTAGTAAAATGAAATTAATGTGGCATGCAAAGCCACTTCACAACTTCAGGAAAACTGGACTGGGGTGAAAATAGTGCACAGTCGAGAGATTTTTGCTGTTCTAACAAGTTCAGATTTCAAGATGTGTACAGAATTGGGGCAAAAAATTCCAAGACATGATAGATTTGCTTTCCATTGCCCATAGTGGAAGCTTGTCTTACTGGAATAAAAATTCACATAATGGAGTGTTTTGTATACACAGGTTTCACTGTAGTAGTAATGAGAACTTACCATCAATGAACACACTTTATTCCAGCCCCCTGACATTCCTCTCATACGGTAGTGTAATTTCTGTGTCCCATCCAGCCCCCAGACACTTATACTACATTCTGATCTTATCGCCTGCCAGGGCGTTTTGCAGGAGGTGCTCACCTTAGAGTGCCATGAGACCTTTCAGAGCACTGGTATGTGGCGACCCTACCGGACTACGCTGAACTTTATAGGTACAAAAGGGAAGCGCTACATGTGGGCCCAACATGGCCGCCGGTGACCATGTTGGATCCCCCAATGTAGCCCTTCCCTTTTGTACCTATAAAGTTCAGCGTAGTCCGGTAGGGTCGCCACATACCAGTGCTCTGAAAGGTCTCATGACGCTCTCAGGTGAGCACCTCCTGCAATGCGCCCTGGCAGGGGGTAGATGGGAGTGACCAGACCAGAGTATTCTATGACCATGGTCCCATCGTTCGCTAAGCTGCCATCTTGATCAAGGTGCAACTCGGGTGGTAGGTAGCGGGCGAGTCTGCCGCGACGCTCATCTTTCTTTGCTTCTGCAGAGGCGCTGACTTACCACTTGAGTGCACCTCGAACAAGATGGCGGTATTTTTTTATATATTATGTAACTTACCCCGTGATGGGCCACATTTGACACGTTTGGGGGAACCTTTTTTTTTTTTCAGGTTATAACTGACTCGAACAATTTTTACGAATCGCCCTGGTCAGAGAGAAGGGTGACTGGGAGGGGATGTGCAATGTCTCAATCGGTACATTTTGTGAACTCCCCCAGGTGGATTAGTCTGTCAGAGATTCCACCTGAGACGACCCAACTCTGCACGAGATGAAGGGGGCAGACCCTGGGCTGGGATCAAACCCGGGACCCTTCCATCCGTGGGTGCATATGTTACCGCAGTGCCACTTAAGATGGTGGTGTAGCGACGCAAGAGCCAAAATCCGGGCTGGCGGAGACACAGGAATTAAACTACCGTATCCATACAGCTAGGTGGAAAATGACAGGGAGCTGCTTCATTCTATCAGAAATTGGGTAAGGCAGCGAATCGTGGCAGGGGGATATTGGTGATTGTCTGCTTTCACTTATATGATAACCAAAAATCCGTAGGATTTAATAGGAAAATTACTAGTGTGTCGCGCAGTCCCTAAGCTAAGGACTATGCTCTCAATAGTCTTAAGCCAAAGATGTACCGGAAAGGCAATTCAGTTGGAGAAAATCAGGCGTAAGTGACTCAAAGACTGTTGGTTTCATACGCAGCAGCCATGTTTCCTGAGACATCAGGCAGGTACTGGCAGCACTGATGTGAAAGGGGAATAGTGATAAATGATTCAGGACTATTGCACGACACTAGGAACCGTAATCACCTGCACTCCATTCATGTATCACTATTAGATAAGGGGGGTAAGAACCCGATGGGAAGACTAGGTTAGTTAACCTACTACAGATGGTCAAGTATCATTCAATTACCATCACTTCATAGCAACCCCGGGTGATTCACAACATGGCCGACTGGCAGTGGTGCATGTGTAAATCATCCTGAAAATAAACTAGCCCTATTCTGCCATGTCATTGCCTTTCCAACATCTCAGGCTTAGGACTACGCCGGACTACGCAATACATTAGCCACCTTCCTAGTAAACTGCTTCATTTTCAGTAATCCTAAGGCCTGCCGCAAATGGGGCAACAAGTTGCCTTCCCACCCGCCCAGGACGGATCAGCGCATGCGCTCTCCTGTGGCAACTTGCGCGTGCAGACGGGCAACAAATTTCTTGCAATTAAGAAATTTGTTGCCGGTCGCCTGGTCCCGGGCGTGCAGGGTTCCAAGATGGCGCAGAAAGTGGAGTTACCGATGTAAGTTGAATATTTGGACTGAAATGGATAGGGCGTGTTTATACAAGGAACTTGTGCGTGCCCCGTTTGCGGCAGGCCTAAGAGCAGATATTCACCGATTTAATATTGCTCTGGCCGACTTCCCCGCTCAGTGGCCTTAATGGCCTCTTCCACACGGTTTCTCAACCAGTACTACTTGGTCTCTTTGGAGCAGTCGTAAGTGGCATGGTAGCATTTTTTCTCGACTTCCAGATCCTTCCTAGCCAAACATGCAGATTTTTTGGTAAAGTCACCATGCAATTACCAACAAATTCAATAACGCTGCAGTTAATTCTTTTTGGTCAACTATTCGGCCCTAATACAAATGCTGCAGGACCCCCATCTTTGATTACTCCACACTATGAACAGAATTTGCTTAAGGCTCCCCACACGCTTCATTCCGCCCCACCCCGTGTGCTTCCTACAAAAATATTAACCATATTAATAAAGAGAGCTAAACAAAGGCGACATTTTCTATGCCCCAAAGCCACGCCACAAACCGGGCGAATAACTTTACCACCCCCCAATCCCCCCCCCCTCCCCCCCAATTCCCACAAATGCACAAACCGCACTTACTGTTCCGCTGGGTGTTTCGCTCAAGCCGGTGTACAAACACAGACCCAAGCAAGGGTCTAATATGATAGCGGCCTCCCCGGCTGAGAGAGCGCAAATTTATAGGAAACCTACAATCGAACGAACACTGCTACGAAGAAGGGAGTCAGGGGGCTTCCGGCAAGCCGCTGCTTCTCAACACAAGGGATACGGGGCTCACACGACCTGGCGCACGGACAGGCACTCGCATCGAGGCTGACACACTACTTGCATGATTCATCATGGGAGTCGGCAACACTGCTGAATGAACACTTTTTTCCCCTCCTCGATTTGCGTGTTACTAATCCTGAGTATAAATTTTTATTATGAGCTAATATAATATTTTAATTTAAAATTGGAGGCAGTACGACCGTAAGATGAGATTTTGTGATGTAGCGTGCCTGGCGGTTTGTCAGCGAGCCTACATTTTCAGGTACAGGAATAGGAATGACATGATGCGCACTAAAGGCCGCGACTTATCCTGCGGGGCCTCTCCATCCATGTTACGGGGCCGGACCACATAGCCTAGGCGACCTTTGCCCGCCGATTTGAAAAGGGGCCGCGGAGCGGCCCCTTTTCAAATCGGCGGGCAAAGACGGTCTCGTATCGGCCATATAACCAACACAGCCGGCCGCTGTGTTGGTTTTAAGGCCGATACGAGACGGAAGTGCACCTACTCTGGCGAGAATATTCCATGTAATACCTCACTGACCTTTGAGGTGGTGCTGTGTGAAGTCTAAGGCATGTTGTTATGCAATATCGAATGATTTCTTCATAATCCGCCCTCAACCGCGATGAGGGATTAGACATCTTTGTGTGCACTGTGTAGAGACAGTGACTATTGGGCATTTTTGCGACAGAACAGAAATGAAGCCACGAATACGGCGTTATGTCACATCAATCGGATGATCAAAATCTATAGGCTAGGCCCTACTCGGCTACTCGTATGCAATGACAACCTTAAGATTGCCCAGTGTTGCTGTTCTTTGGCATCAGATGCTCAGACTTTCAACTGTGCGTACAGTACCAGCTGCCTTTGGTATGTGGGACATGCACGGTTTATAGGGGCGCCCCCTTGGGCATTGTCATTCAGCATTCTACCAGCTATTCTCAAGCATGTCTGTGGGATGCATATGCAACCTGACGTCATCTTTCGATTGATGAGGTGTGAGAGTAATTTTCTTTAAGTAACCTGATGAGATATCTGCAAGGCTTGATTCGTTACCGGAATTCTCAAAATATTTATGCACGTACCCTAATTATATCAATGTTATGGAGCGCCTCACCTGCAGACATTCGTGGAGTCATGCACTAACGCAGCCAGATACAATATACTTCAATATACAATCAATTCAATATACCTTCAATATAATTATACAAGTATAGTTAGCCGGTAACTAGCCAAGGTATCCACCTGCCTCCGAGCGCTCTCACTCCAATCTCGGCTGCCAGCTCACGACAGCGACTCAAGATTCTGTGTGAAGTTCGAGTCAGTTCACTGGTCTTGCCCATAGTGTACAGTCTTTACTGGCTAAGCATTTATTTCTCCCAGAGTATGTCGGAGCTAAGCTTTGATTTCAGATTGTCTCGCGTCCACAGGAAAACCAGCGGATCATACTACAAGTAGGGGAGGTCGGGGTCGGTTGTAACACTTTTCAGTCAGGATTCTTTTTTGTCTGTTACATGTTCATTTACGTAAAATTGTATGACATGGTGGAAACAAGGTAACATTCCTCTCTGTAAAATTAACATTATAAATTCTTAAAAT
This sequence comes from Catajapyx aquilonaris, assembly GCA_000934665.2. Lineage (NCBI taxonomy): Eukaryota > Metazoa > Arthropoda > Diplura > Dicellurata > Japygidae > Catajapyx > Catajapyx aquilonaris. The sequence continues at coordinate 24,584 of JYFJ02005436.1, forward strand.
TAAAAATTGAGAAATTTATGAAGGTTTTTTTCAAGGCAAGGCAGAGTGTTACAACCGACCCCATCATAGGGTCGGTTGTAACACTCTGCCTTGCCTTGGAAAAAACCTTCATAAATCTCTCAATTTTTAATTGAGGGGAGGGGGGGGGGTTGTAACAGTGGGCGAGGCGGATTGTAACACTCTGTCTTTAATGGTAGGCTAAATGTAATATGGAAGAGCCGTTTACACCCACTCATATTCTCGACAATTGTCGTAACCTAGATTAACTCCTACTTATTTCTTCATGTATTTGAATAATCCAGCAGGTAAGTGTAGCCTATTACAAAAGAATGGGTATTGATTCACATAAATTTTTGACAAAGTTG
>JYFJ02005437.1:0-25093 GCA_000934665.2 Catajapyx aquilonaris
CCAATTTTATCAAATACACACCCATTCAAATCTCCCACTTTCACCTAAGCTCGACTATCATTTTCATACTATATTCAGTGTGTGTCGCATCATTTTTCAAGTGTAGAGATCTTGGAAATTGCTTTGAATATTTCGAAGTTGATACTTAAATCTTAATGAAGTTCTAGATTATTAACCCTGTATGTCACCAGGTGTTTATCTTTGATCCTGGGCAGCCATGAGATTGCAAGTACACCTGATACAGGAAAGCAGAAAATGACCTGATCAAGTGAAGTTGACAGAATTAGGAATATAAGCTGTGACTTCTTTAATGAATATTAGTGATTAGCCACTAAACCAACGGTATGAATGGCTTTTAATGTACTAACGTGTGTACTGCAGGTGATATCAGCGCGGAGAGGCGAGTTTGAGACTGGCTTTGAAAAAGGTGGGCAGACCCGGGAGCATGCTATGCTTGCCAAGACTGCTGGAGTGAAGCACATGGTGGTTCTGATCAACAAGATGGACGATCCAACTGTGGAGTGGTCAGAGGAGCGGTACCTGGAATGCAAGGACAAGCTTCTCCCCTACCTCCGCAAGCTTGGGTTCAATCCACAGCGCGACCTCTCCTTCATGCCCTGTTCTGGCCTAACGGGCGCAGGATTAAAGGAGATGGTTGATCCTGCAGTGTGTTGCTGGTATCCCGGACAGGCCTTCATCCCATTTATTGACTCCATGCCATCGCTGTCCCGCAATAGGCAGGGTCCCTTCCTCATGCCTGTGGCCAACAAGTACAAAGACATGGGAACCATTGTCATTGGAAAAGTTGAATCAGGAGAGGCGAGGAAAGGGCAGCAGTTGGTACTCATGCCTAACAAGGTACAGTGGTACTTTAAGTGAGGCTCAAACGTTTGTCAATGATGTCAGTGATGTCTTGGAATGAGTTTTGAAATGTTCTGTGCCACACCATTATTTTTTGAAGAGGATTAATTTGTGATTTTCATATTCCCCTCCAGAACCAAGTCCTTGCAGACCAGCTGTGGTCAGATGACGATGAAGTAACCGTTGTTGGACCAGGAGAGAATGTGAAGATTAAGCTCAAGGGGATTGAAGAGGAAGAGGTATCCTCAGGTTTTGTCCTTTGTGACGCTTCCATCCCATGTAAGACGGGGAAGGTCTTTGATGCCCAGGTTGTTATCCTGGAATACAAGAGTATAATCTGCGCTGGATACTCAGCAGTCATGCACATCCACTGCCTAACAGAGGAGGTCACTGTTACTGTGAGTATACTTTCAGTACTTATTTATATTCATGTCCTGTTGCAATAGATGATTCTCACTTCTGGTCATTCTCTCTCTGAACCACAGGCCCTCCTGTGTTTGGTGGACAAGAAATCTGGGGACAAGTCGAAGGCGAGGCCTCGCTTCGTGAAGCAAGACCAGGTGGCCATCATGCGCTTTGAGTGCACGGGAGTCATCTGCCTTGAACCATTCAAACTCTTCCCACAAATGGGACGGTTCACCCTAAGGGATGAAGGTTTGTGTTGTGGTGTTGTGGGGCACAAAATAAGTCTTATTTTGTGCCCTTGAAGGGAAACCACTGATACTGAGGGATGCATAGGAACAGATCCAGTTGAAATTTTCTCTGATTACCACTGCACTTAAAATAGTAGAGACATTGGCTGGGTCTACTTTTGCCCACCATAGTTGCATTTCCTGAGGCCAGTCATCCTACACCTATTTTTAATACACTTTTAATACAGCTTACTTCTACCCTGCTTTTAATGATGGAGTGTAATATGAATTAGATGCGAGGGACAGGCCAAGCTCCTTGAAGGACATACCCACTTGACTGTTATATGTGCATTTCTTCTCCAGGGAAGACCATTGCAGTGGGAAAGGTGCTGAAAGTGCAGCAGTAAGAAGGCAGACAGGGAAGAAGAGAAAATGAGAGGGCTATTTGTGGGCCATTTCTTTTTCTTCGAGTCCGTCGTCACCTTTTTATCATCACAGCAACAATAATGCCGCTCGAAGGAAGATACAACAACCAGATGACAAGATGCTGGGTTCCAAGGGAAAAAGTGGCTTCATCTAAGCGGCGTTCTTCACGTTTTTCTTCCCTCTCTCTCACCCGTTGTTGGCCATCTTATGAGAGGAGGGGGAGGAAAAGGATGTCGCCCTGTTTCTTTTTTTTTTTCCTTGTATAGAACTCTTGGGGCCTTCAATACGACAAAAAAAAGCTGGATGGAACATTAAAAGCATGTTTGGTGGCTGAACTTTCGTAACTTGTCAAGTTTGTGCCGCCTTAAAAACAATACCACCACCACAAACCCTACCTTCCTTCCCATAAACAAAGAAGTAATCCAGTTTGCTGTTGAGCATATCCAATGTCGCCAATTGTTGCTGCAATGCCCCCCACTCCCAAAGTAATCCTCAGCCCTAAGAATTTTTAAATCCTAGAAGATTTCTATGCACAAGCTTGCAAGGCTGAAGAGCCGAACTGTCCATTTGAACAAGAAAAAAAGGGTGGGGTGGGGAGGGGGGGGGGGGGGGGTATANGGGGGGGTTAAAATTTTTTGATTTCTATTATTTCATGTTTCTGCTTTAGCTGACCAGGGGATCTTCCCCCCCTCATTTTGTAGCTTTTAATCCTAACTTGGTAACGTTTTCCATTTTTCTTCTTGGGGCTCATTGGGATGGAATATTGTTGGTTATATGGAGCATAATTTGTTTTGCTCCCCTATATATAATATATTTTTACCCTCCTCCCCTCCCTTGCTGTGCCCATATCACAGGACCTGCAAGAAAACCAAGTGGCGGGATTTTGTTACGTTAATTTTTTATTTGTGGGGTGGGGTGGGGGCGGGGGGGCCACTGCATCATCAATCTTCCGCCACATACGAGGTGTTTTGATTTTTTTTGTGGATTTATCCAATAAAGGGTAATGGATCGATAAAACATTTATTCCGAGACAATTTTACGACACAAAACGACCTTTATTAGAATGCATAATTGGGTTGTACATTACATTACAGGCTTGGAGTGGAGAGGAACAGGCTTCTCTAATTTAAAACCAGTTCTTGGGACTCGGTTGTTGGGCACAGGGTAAAATCTGGATGGGAGGGGCAGACTCAGGAGCAAACATCACCCCCATAAAAGGCTTTCCCATTTCCCCTTCCCATACAGGGTATACATATTTTTTAGTTTTATTTATTTTTTAACTTGTGTGTATATATATTTATTGCTGCCCCTTCTTGCTTCCACCACTTGACTTGAATCCAGCTTATTGCTTAGGTGCTGGAAGCGAGTCTTTTTTTCTCATATTCTGAGGTTCCAGGTCTGCCCCTGGTCTGTCCCAAGGGCAGGTCAAACAAAAGGTGGGTACCAGAGCGAGCCCAAAACTAAAAAATCTCCCAAACTCTGTACAGGGAACTGAAATTGCAAGTGGAGAAGTAGGACAAGTTCCCTGCCTCGAAAAATTGGGGGAAGAACACAGGGCACTGTTACCTTTAAAAATCTGAACAGGGGGAAAAAAAAAACATCACAAACACAAATAAAAAGATTGGAATTAAATTCTAGACCCATCATCCCATCCACAACAAATTACCACAATAGTAATAATAGCAATAATAATGGTAATAGCAATGCATAATGACATCGTGTAGCCTTTTTTGCTTGACCAGCAACAACCTTCTACAAGGGAATTTCTTACAACTAGGACACTTAGACACCAAGCGTTTTCGTTTTGAAGCTTTCCATAGTTTTGGGCAGGGGGGGGGGGGGGGGGGNAAAATTGGGGGGCAGAGGATACGAAACTCGGATACAACAAGTCACCGTTTTTTTTAAAAAATACGGTGTGTATATATAGCTTCGTTAGTCGCTTTCTTTTCTAGCTCCATCGCAGTCGCACCTTTCTACCAAGTACCGGTAGCATTGTTATTTAAAACAGTACAGTCGCAGCCTTTATTTTTTTCTTGAAACACAGAAAACTTGTCTATCTCTCGGCTTGAACTAGGAATCCACACCAACAAACGCTCGAGACGTAGCATCAGGGGCAGCCTAAGGGCTGGTTGCATTTTTTCCTTCCTCACCTCTGTCCTTCTCAGTTCCCATATATTTTTTTTAGTCCTTTACAGAATCAGTCAGCTTTCGGTTTTTTTTGTGGTTTTTAAAAAATTTCGTCTTAGTCTGGGTATTGTCCCTAACACTCCCCAAAAATGTCACTTTTCCCCCCCTCCCCCCGAACCCCCCCTTCCTCTACTTCATTTATTGATCTGAAGAAGGGGTTGGTTTGGGGTCATCTTTGGAGAGGGAGTGTCGGAGTGGGTTCGAGTCTCGACAAATTGGGGATTGTAAAGTTCCATTCTTTTTTGATAATATTTAATGTATACTTATATACTGTATCACACAAGAGACATATGAACACAGTCTACACCATGAGCAAATACTTTTAATGGTATGTATGTAATGCATGCCTTTTTGTCCTTTAAAAAAAAAAAAAATCTTTGGAGCTGGCTGGCCAACATCCTTCTGCCACCCACCCACCCTATGACCCTATTTTGACCTGAAAAAGTATAAAAGCAACAAAAAAATCAATCCACAGGAACTGGCATAGGAAGCAGCATTAACATGAACCCGTGACTTTTTAAAAACCGTCTTTCCTTAAGTACCCACAAAAAAACCCTGCCCTCAAAAAATTCACGAGCCAAAAAAACCCACATAATTAATAATAATAATAATTAATAATAATAATAATAACAGGTTAAGAAAAACCATTAAAAACATACTTTACACCCACCTTAAATGAGCACAGGTCAAAGGTGGGAGGGCAAGAAAATTGCAGGGCGTTAAAATAAGGAATGTATTCATCTTAAAAATCAAGCTCGTATTTTTTGGCACTTGAGGCTCCTCTTCTCTCTCAGTTTACTCTCACTCGACCTTATTAGACTTGTCAGGATCAGTTACTTGAAAATGCTCCAAACAAAAAAAAAAAATCAATAATAATAATAATAATAATAATAATAATAATAATAATAATAATAAAAACCGGTATTAGACCGGATTTTGGTCTGAATGTGAGCTGATTGACAACAAAAAATGAACGTATGTCGCAGACTTTGAGATTCAAATAATTGTGACATCCCTGACGGTGGCAAATTTGGATGGTTATCCCCCTCACGCTAGGCAAAAAATGCAGGCGTAAATTATCTCCCTCTGTTGGAATGCTCCCCCAAAAGGTTAACTGTGATTATGTCACTATCAAAGGGGGGGAAATATGGGGTGGGACTTCAGTGTTTCCTTTTCTTTTTCTTCTTCCTCACATTGTCAGTGCAGATATTCCCTTCTCCTTCTCCTGGGTTAGTCCTGTTTACAACTTTGTACTTGTCCCATCAAAGAGACCCACAAAAACAAGAGGCTTCTGGGAGAGGTTTTCAAAAAGGTCTCTTCTCAGGTACAAAAGCATATATCATTTCACCAGCATCAATTAACGTGCATGGCAGCTACCTCCTGCCCCAGCAAGAAACTTTTTTTGGTTTTTTTTTTACGGTGTATCAAAGTGCATGATTTGGCTTTTTGTTGCAGGAGCAAGGAAGTGCATGTGTTTGACAAAGAGATTGCCGGAATTTGGGGGACTGTTTGGAGGAGGGTGGGGAAGATGACATGGACAACAACAAACAACAATCAGAAACAACGAGGAGCGCCATTGCTGACCACATGCAATAATAAAAATAACTATCCACACAGGTACGTACAATCATACGCATGCCCAAATTATTATTATTTTTTAAAACACTCACACAACGATTAAACGGTCCACTCCTCCCACACCCCCCACCTTTGATAAAGCACCATAGTAAAACCACTTGGATATTATCATCGTTTACTTAACCCCTAAACATTATCAGTATAGCAGCATTATTATTATTAGTTATTAGTGGTATTATTACATGTAGCATTATTATTAGTCATCGTCATCATTGTTATTATTAATGGCAATCATCACACGAGTACTTTGGCTAGTCTAGAGCAAAAAATTATAATAATGAGAAGTCAATCTGAGGATCACAAAGGCAAATTTGGCCTCCTCCCCCCCAATCCCACACTAAACAAAATCCCCACCTAACAATGCCCCTTGGTACCCTTTGACATTCGACTGTTCCTTTGAGAGAGAAGAGGAGGATTTTTTGTACATTTGGGCTAAATATGAGACACACCCCTACACCCACTTGTAGTCCACCCCCCTTCCTTCCTTCCTTCCTTTCTTTTCCTTCCTTTCACAATCATTTGCATGAAAAACCACTCCAACTGACACCTGGAAAAAGGCACAAGAGAAGGGCGGCTATGGTCCATATCCCCCCAATCACATCAACAATTCCGATTCCACCACAACAACCAGTCCATCACTTGATTGGTCAGAACATTGTAAATAAGTGGTTCTCTTTTAATGTCGAGAAGGGTGGGCAGGGTTAAAGGGGATAATTAATTACCACAGAATTGTTCTAATGTATTAGCACACAACAATCAGGCAAGAAACGGTGAGAAGACTTGCAAGAAGATTTTTTTTTTTTTTAATATGCTAATGAACTACAGCACCATCACCTGAGGGTTGCGCCCTCCAAAACACACGCACTCACACACTCGCATACAAATACACATGCACACCCAACAATCCTAAATCCCACCCCTCACACTGTTGGCCAGACCACTCCCCCCATAAAATCCCCACCCATCACTTTCTAATGGTTTAAAAAAGGCACTTGGACTCATCCGTCAATCGTCTGTTCGTCTCACTTCGTCCCCTCCCCGTCCCTTTTATTTATTTATTTTCCTGTTCCGGTCCATTGTTGGCCTCTTGTCCAGGGTTTCACCTGAGATTGGTCCTTCCAATTGCACTATTGTTGCACTCTCCCCTCCCCACTTCACCCAACACAACACTCATGTCTTGAAATGGCAGTGAGCACACTTTTTCACACCCTCCTTCCCCCCACCTCCCTATTTAGTCTACAACTCTCACCTCCTTTACCCCCACCACTGGTAACAATCACTCCAGTATTGTCCTCCTCATCCTCGTAATAATAATAATAATAATAGTAATAGTAGTAATAATAATAATAATTTTTTTAAACCTGAGCTGGTAAACAGTACACTGCTGGGGGAGTAGTTGGGAGGTGGTTAAATAAAGTAGTTAAGGAGTGAAATAGAAGGAACATTAGAAGAGCATTCTTGCAAAATACACAACCCGAGAGATATGCATATCACATGGTGAGGGGATTAAATTACATTGTGGTGCACAGGATAAACTAATTAACAGGTGGGCAAGGGGGTGGGGGGTTTATAACTGGCATCACGCAACATTTGCACGTTTCTTCAACTGTCACATTGGCCTCGAGTTAAAAATTCTTAAGACTAACATGTAAGCGCAAAAAAAAAGAGGGTGAGACAAGATCTTAGAGAATACTACATGTTTTTGCTTACCTCTTTTTAAAAATGGAATACACAGTCTAAGTCATATAATAGCTAATTATTATTATCCTTTACACAATAATAATAATATATGCACATGTCTTTGGTTCTGGTGAGGTGGGCACTTTGGGGCCTTAGTCTCCCTCAAATTATTGCCTCCTCCCCCACTCCGAGTTTTACTGGGAAGGTACTGTTGCTGGGTCAAGGGAGACACAAGGAGGGGCGGAGGACAATAAGGAGCAGAGTTTGGTCCACTCTTGGGACCGACCTCAGGCGGACTGATTTATCTCCTTAAGGGTGCAAGGGGGGAGGCACACTTTGACTGATTTCAATCGCGATTGAAATCTAGATGATTTGTCATGCTCGCGATGCATAATTACTTACTACTGTAGTTTTATCATGCTATTTGTCATTGGGAATAAGGAAAGGGCAACAAATCACAGAGCTAGGAAACAGGCAGTTTTTTGAGGATCATGTGATGTGTGACACTCTTTGAGTAAGACAGTTGGTCTACTTTTTTTTATATTTTTAGCGCAGGGATATCTTGGTACAGTAGTATGCGCAGGATAAGAGGGTGGAGATGGGGATTGAGGACTTCTGGGGGTGGCCTTTAAAAAACACCATGCATACTGATATTGTACGCTTCTTTCGAGAACAAGGCATGACCATTCTAGTCATCACAAGGAGTCAGTAAAATTGGTGGAGGGTACATAGGGAGCAACAATGCGATATCACAATGCAAAGGATAAGAAGGCAAGGGGGTGGGACTATTTTTTCGATTTTTTTTTTCTTTCTTTCATGTAATTCCTACATTTTTTTTGATCTGCATATTTGCACCCTGTATGTACGTAGCTCAGAGCTGAATGCTCATGCCTTAGCCTTAAATATATTTGTAGGTATATATATTTATATTTATATATTTATACTTTTTTAAAGTTATCTATGAAGAATATATATGCACATCCACTCACGAGCCTACGCCTAAGCAACTACCTAACAATTAAAAACCTTGTGCTAAATAATTTCATGCACGGGCTTAAATATATATCAATTGCATTTCCTGCACTTCGCTGAGAGATAAAATTCATCCACAATGACAATAATGCTAATAATAATCACAATAATGCAGTACTAATGGTACTAATAATAATTAATAATAAAAACCTGCAGTCTGTTGGCATAAACGTCGTCTCAAAAAAACACAACCATGGTCACAAAGACAAAGAAAAATATTACATAAACGCACACATTTGTAAATGTTCCTGGGTTTGGAAATGGCAATAGACAATAGTGGATAAATGCGATGGAGCAGCGACTCATTTCACTGTGGCGCACATTTCTTACACATTTTTTGGTGGAAACATTGTTGTGTCCGAGTTTCAGGTTGGGCTTTCAGGGTGCAGCCTCAGTCTGCATGTGTGAGAGCAGTACGTGATGCACATGGGTCGACACGTGACATACCATCGCCTCCACAGCCCTCACAATATGAATGCATTCAGTGTGTTGACCAGGCATGTGAGCACTGAGAAGGTGACAACAATGTGAGGGAGGTTTGGGAAACAGCATGTAACACGCGTACACAAAATGAGAGCTCACACATGTAGCCCCACCCACCCACCCAACCCTATAAAAGTGACCCTCCCAAAACCCTTAACACCTATATCACAAAACACTAGCTACAAGGAGCAAGAAAAAAACAACTACTCAACTATATAAAAAAGCAACAAAATTATCTTTCAAATGAATAGATGGGGAGAAACCCAACCCATTGTACCACACAGGTCAAAATGATTACAACACTACTCTCATATATTAGCACTTTTTTTTTTCTTTTTTTTACCTTTTCTGTTCTGTTCTCTTTTTTTGGCTGGAAGGTCACACCTTCCATACTTTTGCATGTCCCTTGAAAAAAAAAAGTGATATACTTCCCTACTGTACATTATTATTTTGCAACTTTTATATGCATTTTGGTTGAACCCCACCTCCACTACACCCCACTGTTAAATATACAAGTTAGTGAGTTGCGAGGGGTGGGGGAGGGGGGTGGGGTGGGTGGAGGGAGTGAGGAGGTTCAGGAGGTGGAGGAGAAGAAATGGATTTTTTCATTGATTGATTGGGATTCTCTTTAACACAGAAGCTTAGCTGAGTACGTATTGTTGGTCAATGCTTCTTGACCGTTTGCAAATCAATCACTCTTTCTACCTTTATCGTTAGTACCCTTTCTTAGATAGTCATTTCTCATAACCACACGTGCACCCTGCATTTCACTTTCCTTCTATCCCTTCAATTATTTTTTTTTTGGTCCTTTTGTCAACATTTTTGTGTTTTTTTTTCCTTTTTTCCTATTTATAACCTACATACTGATTTCAGTTACTTTTTGGCAGATACCATCATCGGACTCTTGTCTCTGTCTCTGAGCAAAAAATAAAAGTTAAAATAAAAACACAACAAATAGATCAACATACACTCTTTCTCTCTCTTTCTCTCTTTTGTTCTCTCTCTCTCTCTCTCACCACAGAAAAGATGATATGGCTTCACACAACTAGACTTCTTTGAGAAAAAAAAGTTCCTTTTTTTTCGCAGTTTTCGTTTTCTCTTTAAATACATTTTGTAGTCTTCGTCACCTTAAGTCAATTAAAGAGGATAAATCAATATCCTTTAAATAGATTATGAAACATGGGTGGCACTTGATCACAAAATACTGGAAAAAGGTAAGGAAAAATACTACCTGGTAAGGAGTTGTTGTTTCTTTTTCATTTTTCCCCGACACAAAAAGGAATTCATTATTAACAGTCATGTGTGTGTATGTGTTTAGTGAATGTATGTGTGTGTGTGTTTGTGGATTTGTCTCCTTTTAACCGTTTCCCTCTTCCTCCTTAAGGTAAACATGTATTATCAACATGGGCTTGGTTGGTTTTGTGCAAGTAGTTTCCCTTTTTTTCACTTGTAAATACAAAGCTGAGCTCCATCAACAGAGGTGGTTCACGAGAAAAATGAACACGGCCTTTTCCTCAAAAACCTGAATCGCCACATCACAAGACCCGTACCCCCAACACAAAGGAATTAATTTTTAACAAAATTAGACATTTTGGGTGGCAATAGGTCACAGAGGTATTTCCAAGCTCAAAAAAAAAATTCTCACTTCCTTCTTTCTCTCCCTCTCATTCACACTTCACTCTCTACCTCTTTTGCTCTCTCCCTCAATAATTCTGATCACCCTCCCTCCATAGTAGTAACTAGTGGGATAAAATGCGCCAAAAAATTAGGGGGTCACATAATTGGGTAAAGGTACATTTTTTGCAAGATTTTCTCCATTTTTTTGGCTTTTCTTATTATTATTTTTTACATTAGCTAAGTCTCTCAAAGGCAAGAATGGACTGGAATCCTTTGACCATTGTCACCATCACTTTGAACCACCAACAAGATAAATGGCGGGGTTTAATTTAGGAAGAGAGGGGCATGAGGTTCTTGGCTGGGGGGGTTGAGGGAAGGGGAGAGAAAACTTGTCATGTTGCAACCCCCTGCAAAAAAAAATATGACCTAAAAACAAAGTAATATTCCCCACTTTAATCCCCCCTCGTTCCCATTGTTGCAGTGCCTGGGGACGAAAATGCTACATGACTGAAAAAATCGCTTGTACTTGAGACTTGAACAGCCGACATTTCCCTGCAGTACTAAAAGAGACAGCACTTCACAACTTTTAAGCCCACTTTTTTTCCACTTTGGGCTCTTTTGCATTCCCTCTGCTTTTTTCTCACTTCTTGCGCTCTCTCTTGCTTACTTTTTGCTTCACTCATGTACTCACTTCAGCAAACAATTTGTCTGCTCCTTGGCAGCTTAATAATTATTATCACACTCCAGAGACATGCTGTATGATTCCTGTGGGGTTTTGCTTCTCTCCTTTTTTTGTTATTTTCTGTTATTTTCTTTTCCATCACGATCTTAATCATCACTTCCCACCGCAGAGCAAAAAATGCTAAGGGTTAATATTTTGTCATCAGACTAACACTGTTAATGTCATTTTACTTTTTCTGTATATTCTTATAAACTATGTTGACTTAAACGTAGTACCTCAAACGGTAAACATTTCATTTGGTACAGACTCGAGCAAAAAATTAAGCACGAAAAAAAGTACATTCCCATCAACCGTTATTTTTTTTCCCCTTCTGCCTGCGTACATGATGATTATGCTATGGCAAAAACTTCTACCTTTCTCTCAGTCTCATTCATACATTCCTTTCTCCACATTAACTTGGGGAAGGCGGGGTTTTCTTTTGCAATTCTGTCTTCCTCGAACACTTTCCATTCCTCTTATTATTTTTTTTGTTTTGTTAATACAAGAGCAGACTTAGATTTACACTTGGCATTTTGATAGTTAGGACCGAGTCCCACAAGTGGCCTTCGAGATCCAAAGGCTTTGCAACTCCTCTTCGAGAAGAGGGTATCTATCTTAGGCTATTTCATCTTTTTAAAAATCTTCTCAATCTTTGCACCATCGTGATGGGTGAGGGGAGGGGGCAGGAAAGGGCGGGGTTGAAGGAGGAGGGTTGGGGACCGTAGAATAAAAAATAATAATGACAATTAATAACTGAGAAGTTTCAACACCTATAGCTAAAACCTTAATGTTTTTTTTGGTAGCCTACAAATATCTTGAGGAGTTAAGTCACAGCGTTTCTTCGTCAGTTTTTTTTTTTTTTTTTTAAAGCCACACCGACATATTTTTTCAGTTAGTGTCACAGCTTTGATGATTGGACAAGTGCCATTCGTAACAACATTGTATTTTTTATGTTTTTAAAAACATTGTATGGTGGGGGAGGGGGGGGGGAAATGTAGGCATTCACTTTCTCATTTTTTTTTGCAATTTTTTGCAACAGTTTTCTAAAACATTGGTTTGCATTTTGGCTGGAACGTGCCAAGGCGACTTACTGTACTTGGCCTATCGCTTTACAAGTCTGAGTGGGCAGTACGGTAGTACTTGTTGTATTATTATTATTATTATTTCTCTTTTGCAAGACGAACAACCTAAGCACTAAATGGATGTGTTTGAGAAGTTTGAGAGAGCATGACTGGCAAATTGTTAGGGATGGCAAAGGAGAGGGAATTGAGTTGGGCAGGTAAGGATTTTACAACAGGGTAATTGGCAGGATTTATGGGTAGTAAGGGAAGTCACAGGTGCCAGCTGCCCTGGAAGCATCCTCGTTGATTGTGGCAAGTCTCTTAATCAAGAAAAAAAAAAGAAATAAAAGTGCAACATGGGATAAGGGAGGAGTCAAAACAAAATGAGCCACATATTTTTTGGGACTCCTCCCACACAATACACATATCTAAACCTACACCTAATATATTATTATCATCATCAATCACTGGATATATATTATATGTCTAAAGTTAGGTATTGTGATAATCATTTTTGCATCTTTCAGACGAAGAAGTTTCACTTCACATTTGTCACCTTTAACTCTCCGTTTTTCCGCTGGTTTCAGGGAGTTGTAATAGTTTTCTTTGTTTTTTTGGAGGGGTGGATTTTTAAAAAAAGAGAATGATATTGGGGTGAGGTGAAGGCGACAGAAACTGAGCAGTGGCATGAGATAATGCTTTAAAAAAAACAACAGGAAGAAGGCCTGGCAACGACTCACTGGACCCTTCATCACGTTTGTAGGTTCCATGGTTTCTTCAGCAGCAGATGTAAGTTGAGTCATTCTTGTGGCAGACTCAAGGGTGGCCCACAGACAAGCAGCCAACTTTCACTTCCATTTTGCTGCAAAAAGAGAGCAGTTTAATAAATTGCTGCATCACTAAACTTTATGGCTAATTTCGTCACCATGGTGTCACTAGCAACACGTTTTCAGTTGAATGAGCGATATTCTGTCAAAGGGAAGAACTATACATAGTTGCAAAATGGGGAAAAGGGGGGAACGACTGCAGAACAGGTAACTCACATTATATCTGAAAAAATAGTATTAAATGACCATTCTATTTTGGGAAGAGCATTCCCCCTTGGGCAAACAACTAAGATAAATAGCATAAGAACCAACCTGCACAGGAAGAGGACCTAGGGTGATCATCACATGGACTCCCCCCCAAGCAAATCTCCTGGCAGAAACGAATTTAGTGAGGAAGGAGTGGCCCTGTGCTGGTCAGCCGCCACTGCAGCAGCTGCAGCTGCAGCATCCAGTGCCGCCGAGGGAGCACCCCAGAGTGATGTAGCCCAGAGCTGACTTCCCAACTGACCACCCAGCTGCCCTCCTAGCTGACCACCAAGATGCCCTCCAACCAGTGGGCCTCCAACTAGGGGCCCACCAAGGGGCCAAGCATCCTTAGGAGATGGAGTTGCCTGCTGTTGCTGCTGCTGCTGCTGAGATGATACAGGAGGCTGAGAGTTCTGTTGAGGTTGAGGAGATGATGCAGACACTGATGGTCCTGCTCCAGAGGAACGCAATCCTGCCCCTGGACCCCCTCCAGAGCCCCCTCCAGCTGAGTGTGGAGGCATGGAGGCTGGTGGGGGAGGGGGTACACCCCAGCCAGATGCATTAGATCCACCCCCTTGTTGGCCTGAGTGACCCAGCTGCTGCAGCCAAGACTGGACTTCTGAGTCACCCGCTGACTCAGCCAATATGGTTGTGTTCCCCAAAACACAGTTATTCAGTGCTCCCTGGGCCTGCAAAGCAAAAGTTCATCAGTTAACTGCAGATGTCTTGCAACAGGTTGGATGCAAGTATGTCATAAATGGAACAATATTCACTAACATATATGATGTACAAGTTAAATTACATTACAAAGTCATACCTTGGCAGCCTCTTCACGAGAGGAGTATTTGACCAGAGCTATCCCATGATTCAGGTACAAGTGGAAGTTCTGCAGGGGGCCATGCTGCAGGCACAATGTCTTGAGAGTGGATCCGTCAATCTGAAGAAAAAAAAAATCATGTTTAAGGAAGTCTCCAAATCTAGCTGCAGAATGGAAACCACACCACACAGCTTGTTCATCCCCGCCCTATAAATGCAGTATATTTAACTTGAGCAACTAAAACATATAATACCTGTGGGGTGAGGTTCCTGAGGAGAAGCCAACTAGTGGAATGAGACCAAGGAGGCTGTACTGCCCCTCCTCCTCCACCTCCAGCCTGTGAGTTGGCTGCTGCAGCAGCAGCTGCAGCTACAGCAGCTGCAGACACTGCTGCTGCATTAGGGGAGGCTGCTGCTGCTGAACCCCAAGAAGAGCGCGCTCCACCAGCTCCACCTCCTCCTCCCCATGAATTGGCTGCTGCAGCTGCAGCGGCAGCGGCAGCAGCAGCAGCTGCTGCTGCTTTGGATGAACTAGAACTGGACCCTAACCCTGGGGGTGGCCCTCGAGACTTGTTGGCCCCACCTGCAGCTGCAGCTGCAGCAGCCGCTGCTGCTGCTGCTGCTGCCATTGGTGCACCCCACAGCTCGCTCGTCAGAGGTGAAGGTGGGGGTGGAATGGGTTCACCCCATCCACCACCTGAGGCACTCTTCATCTGCCCACTCTTGGTAGTGGAAGACACCATTGGTGAAGTTCCACCAGCACTGGAATATACCCCTGTGCTTGAAGTTGGAGGTGCTGGAGGATTGAAGCTCCATGTTGAGTTGGACAGTCCCAGAGGTGTCAGTGGGGTAGTGTCTACAGAGCTGGAGCTAACAGTGGGTGAGGTCTTGCTGCCACCAAACAGCTCTGAATCTTTGATGGCTGCTACTGACAGGGGGGAAGGAGCCACCGAGCCAGGAGTCAACGTTGGATCTTCTTCAACACTCTTCATTTGGGGGCCCTGTGTCATGGAAGGAAAATAAATCAAGTAAGGCTTTGGTGTAATGTGAAAATGTGAGGTTCAAGAGCAAAATAAGATTCTTTTATGGCATTTCCCAACCTACATGTTCACAAATCTGATGAAAGATAGGTTGCTTTTCCATGATTAAACTGACGCCTACTCCCCAAAGACGGCCTTTCTAATTGCAACAAGACAAATTCATAAACTTATTGTACACTTGCCCCATCATACATTCATTGTTGGTAGACCAATAATGTCTGCATATGCTAAGTACAAAGCAGCATCATTGATGACCACCGAGCATGTGACTTTAAAAAAAAAAGTAACCAAACATAATTATAGTACGTATATCCTTTTGCTTCCTCGCTTACCATACCTTCAGTGTCATTTGCTTAAAGGGACACTCCACTCAAAATGCAAGTTGGGCTCTAAAAATCGGGCAAAAAATCCTGATTCCGAAGGTGCAATCGGTTTTTTTCTACGCGGAACAGAAAAGCCAGGACGAGGCGTTAAAGACTCAGAATTTGCGTCGTCTGCTAATGAGCTGCCCCGCCAGCCCAGTCCGCCACCGCCGTGAGCGCCGCCACTGGGCGCTAGGCGAAAGTGTTTAAATACTGAAAGTCGGGTCGGGTCAAGAGGTGGCGGGATAAACCTGTGGGACGGACCAAAGATGGCGCGGACCATGGCGTGGATCAAGATGGCGCAGGAATATGCCAATTTCTGCCCTGTCCCGGGAGAGGCGCTGCTGTTTTGCGGCAGATTCGAATTGCCTAACTTTGACGGCACGCCCTGACCTTACCGTTCGTCTCTCAGAAAAACTGCTTATACACTCGGAATCAGGATTTCTTGCCCGATTTTTAGAGTCCAACTTGCATTTTGAGTGGAGTGTCCCTTTAAGGAATATATTGCTAAAAGAGAATTTGTTTGATATGGAATTTTTTGTAAAGTGCCCATTGCTAATTACACATTAAAAACAAGCCGGTTAATTCATTAACAGGCTTGTGGTGGATGCATCTTCGGTGGACACAGTTGGGAGGTATAGCCCTGGTGCTAAGGGGTTGAACTTTGCATTTTTTGACAAAAGCATGAAACTCGGTACACTTGTTCTTTGGACACTTCTGATCATATCTATACGTGGGGCCATGATGACCCACCCCAATGGAGGTTCATTTCACAGGGTTGCCATAACTACCAGGTGCAGCATCCTTTTAGGACTTGTATTCGGTGACAAAAACCTGAAACTCGCCACAATTGGTCTTTGGACACTTCTGATCATGTCTGGATGTGGGGCCCTGATGACTGACCCTGCCGTGGGTCACTCGCAGGGTTACCAGATCTAACGGACCCAACGTACCTCTCTGTGAAGATCATGTGAATTGGGAGCTTGCATTCGGTGATAAAAATGCGCAACTTGCTACGCTAGTTCTTTGAACACATCTCAACATATCTGGACGTGGGGCTACAGCGGGTGGCCCCTGGTGGCCCCGCCAGGGTTCACTATCGCGGGGTTGCTAAATCGAACATGTGCTGCATACCATTACATTAATAAAGGGCCTTGCATTCGGTGACAAAAACATGAAACTCGCCCTAATTGGTCTTTGGACACTTCTGAACATGTCTGGAAGTGAGGCACTATGGATGACCCTGATGGGGTCACTCACAGGGTTGCCAGATCTAATTGGTTGTCTACATAAACGATGTGAATAAGGAGCTCGCATTTGGTGATAAAGACATGAAACTAGGTACAATATAGTTCTTTGCACACTTCCGAACATATCTGGATGTGGGGCCACGATGACCCACCCCAATGAAGGGCACTATCGCTATGTTGCACGATGTAGCACATTCTGTTAGATATGGCAACCCCGCGAGAGTGGCCTCCATCGGGTCATGCCCTCACGTCCAGATATGTTAGTAAGTGTTCAAAGAACAATTGTACCAAGTTTCACGTCACCAAATACAAGTTCCATTTTCAAACATAAACGTATGTTGTAATGTATGTTAGATATGGCAACACCATGATAGTCCCCTCCATCGAGGTGGATCATCGTGGCCCCACGTCCAGATATGTTAGGAAGTGCGCAAAGAACTATATTGTACCGAGTTTCATGGGTTTATCACCAAATGCAAACTCCCTATTTACATAGTGCATAGACAGCCCATTAGATCAGGCACAGGCCTGTAGCCAGACGGTTTGGTCTTGGGGGGGCCAAAAGAAATTCAGGAGCCTTATTTTCGTGCAACCGAGCGGCTCGGCTAACCGAACGATGACGCTAACCGAGTGGAGGGGGCGTGGCAACGAGATCGGTGGAAAGGTTCTCGTTCGTATCGTATGCTTCGGCAACATCGCCTAGACCGAGTCCTTTTGAGCCGAGGGGCCCCGATTTGGGATAATACGAACGAGGAATCGGCTAAGGACCAATCACCGGGGGGATGATGCGCGCGCCACTAGTGGAGAGTTGGGAGTATGTTACACTCCTCTCAAATTTCAAACAAGGCCGCCATCTCTAAAGGCCACCCCGCAGCCCTTTCGCTATTTAATTCTCCCGTTAATTAACCCGCGATTATTTAAGACGAATACGCACATCCCCGGAATCGTCGGAACCTCCCCTCAACCACGAGGGCACTGTCACGCCCGGGAGACCACGGGTTTGGCAGAAAGTACTATGAAAAGGTCACCCCGCAGCCCTTTCGCTATTTAATTCTCCCGTTAATTAATCCGCGATTATTTAAGACGAATACGCACATCCCCGGAATAGTCGGAACCTCCCCTCGACGACGAGGGCACTGTCACACCCGGGAGACCCCGGGTTTGGCCGTGATGCATTTTTAGAGGTAACCCTGCACGTGTGTCCCGTACGGCCCAAATTGGAAAAAATCAGTTCGGCAGCCTTTCAACCGAGTTCGGCGGGTTGGGAGCAACCGAGTAGAAAGTGCCGATTCGGTTAACCGAGGGGGAAGGAAAATACCACGAAAATATAACGAAAGGAGCAACCGAGTAAGCGGGTAGGGGGCGCGGCCTAATCCCCCGGCTCTCCAATCCCGGGATGGCGGTTCATGTCATATTGACGTCACGTTCGGTTCGCCGAGCCGCTCGGTTGCACGAAGATAAGGCTCCTGGGGTGGCCCCATCCCCTCGCTCCACCATTGTTGATTCCAGCAAGTGAGAATTGAAAAGTAAAAATTGCCAAGGTGGAACTTTTTCACAGTTTATTCACAAATTGATTAACACTTACACACTGTCATTTCTACGAGTATAATAGGAAAATTCAGCAGACATTTGCGCATGTAAGAGAAAGAGATTTTTTTGTTCTGTCTTATTTCAAGACGGAATTGCAGTCTTGTGCTGGGATGAGTTTGTGAGGGGGGCACCTCAGTTTCCGTTTGGGGGGCGGTGCTCCCCCCTTGCCTACAGGCCTGATCTGGCAATCCTGTGGGTGACCCACGTTGGAGTCATCCATAGTGCCTCACATCCAAACAAGTTCAGAAGTGTCCAAAGACCAATTGTGGCGAGTTTCAGGTTTTTGTCACCGAATACAATGTCCTAAAAGGATGCTGCACTGGTAGTTATGGCAACCCTGTGAAATGGACCGCCACCGGGTTGGGTCATCGTGGCCCCACGTCCAGATGTGATCAGAGTGTCTAAAGAACAAGTGTACCGAGTTTCATGCTTTTGTCAAAAAATGCAAAGTTTGGGCCAAATTTGTCCCTAACACCTGGACTAGTACCCGTAGTGACCTGAGGCAAAGATGATGAGAAATGGCATTGGACTGAATGGCACTGTTTATATTCAATTATTAAAAAATTACTGATAAATGAAATCAATAAATTTAAAATATGTACTATTAACATGGTTGGAATAGTTCGTGGAACAATATTTTTAGTCCTGATGCCAGAGTCAAGTAGTACTTTAAATTCAGTCACGGATGTCTGTAAGCATGAGAAGGTCACAGGACATACATGGTGTCGGTAAATGGCACACAAGCTTCACGTAGCGAGATTCCATGTGAAAAACCAGTATATGGTAGTGAAGATCGTCTTGCTATATGCGTGGTTAGAGATCACGAGGCCTCCAAAGTTTGGACCCAATCCGCCCGCGAAATTCAAACACTACCGTATCGCTA
This sequence comes from Catajapyx aquilonaris, assembly GCA_000934665.2. Lineage (NCBI taxonomy): Eukaryota > Metazoa > Arthropoda > Diplura > Dicellurata > Japygidae > Catajapyx > Catajapyx aquilonaris. The sequence goes on from JYFJ02005437.1 coordinate 19,353, forward strand.
CCGTACGCAGTGCGTTGCCATGTTGACATGCTTCACATTTTCACCAAACAATGGAACTGTATAAACACACGTACGGTAGCGATACGGTAGTTTTTGAATTTCGCGGGCAGATGTGAAGTCATTATTTGGTCCAAACTTTGGAGGCCCCGTGAGCTCTAACCAGGCATCGTAGAGCAATAGAACCTTCACTTCCATATACTGGTTTTTCACAAGGAATCTTGCTACCTGACGCTTGTGCGCCATTTACCGACCACCCTGTATATGGCCTCTATGCTATGGTAACCCGGTTGCCTGGTAACGCGTTGCCTTGGTTACAGGGTGCTATGCCCACAGGCTGTGGCCATAGCCAGGATTCCAGTTCAGGGGGAGAGGGGGGCATAAACCGAAAAGGGCAGGGAGGAGGCCTAATCAGGAGGGAGGTCCTGGGTTCGATTCCCTGGGCGGGCGACCCTGACTGTAGTTTTCTGTGGTTTTCCAGAGTCCCCCCCTGGAGAATTCCGGGATTGCTTCCTAAATAATAGGCCACAGCCGCTTCCTTCCGTCTCTATCCTTGGCCCCACCCAATGGTGGTATTCCACCCCCCTAATGGAGCATCAATTCTTCCAATGGGGTAAAATAAATCAAGAAAAAAGAAAATAAAAATCTTGTTGGTGAAGGAGGTCCCCCCAAAAGGGACAGTTTGGCCCCCATAAAGGGGTAAATAAAATCAAAATAAAATAATTATGTATTTGAAAGCCATTCCTCATCTGTCTGTCTCCAGTTCTTCTCCCAACTTTCTGACATGTGTACTAGTGTGCAGAACTATGAAAAGCCATAAAAGTTGAAGCAGGAGGGGGGAAGAACATTTTCCCCATGTTGATGTAGCTGTGTATGGCAGGATCGATTCCATGAATTGGATTTTTACGGAGTGGTATGATGCAAATTATTGTCTGATTAATACTTGTTTTGGGGCCCCAAATTTTCCTGTTTACAAATGCACCAACTGAATCCTGGAGGCATCTGTTTCTGTTTCAGCATCAAGTTGTTACCGGTACATTACAGATTGATATTAAACCACGAAATTTTGAAAATTGTGTATCTTTGGGAAGAAATATTTATAATAATGGTCCAGTACTTCGCTCAGAGACCAGGTGAGGTAGAAGCAGGGTCAGCAGGCCTCCAGGGACAGGGTGGTGGGTATTGGGAGGGGGAGAGAGGGGATCTACCAAGCAGTTAGTAATTTACTACTCTGCTTGCTATCACATTTTCACTAAATGATAAAAGTATTCTCCCCATATCCACAATGTACATAGGTTCCAATAGGTACATAGGTAATAGGTTCCAAGACCCCTGCAGCTCTACCCACCCTTATACAGGGTGTAAATGAATTCAACAGACAAACTTCTAGGGGTGATAGAGGGGACCAAGACAAACATTTTTGACATAGGAAACCGTGTCCAGAAACGCCATCTAGAGGGGGTTCATAGACGAGGAACAGGTGCGCTCAGACGCGTCACGCGAGAGGCGTAAGTCGAGCGGACTGTTTTGTTGATAGATGGCGAGCAGTTGTTGCCAGGTTATGGCATATCGCGTCGTTGTAAGTAAACAACAACGCGATACGCCATAACCTGGCAACAACAGAACCACTGTTGACTATCCGCGCATATCCTAGGAGGCGGACTTTAGTTGCTAGATGACTGCTGTTGCCAGGTTATGGCACATCTCATCGTTGGTTACTATCCGAGCGCCATCTATCAACAGAACAGTCCGCTCGCCTAGCGCCTCACGCATGACGCATCTGAGCGCACCCGTTCCTTGTCTATGAAACCCCTCTAGATGGCGTTTCCGGACACAGTTTCCTATGTCAAAAATGTTTGTCTTGGTCCCCTCAATCACCCCTAGAAGTTTGTCAGTTGAATTCATTTACACCCTGTATAATATTACGTTTTAAACACAAATGCATACCTATGGCATAGTTTAATTTTAATATTATTCACATTAAGATATGAACAAGAACAATCCACAATGAAACAGTAATTAGAATACAATACTTCCCTGCGACATTAAAATGTTTGTGAATTTTTACAAATATTTTTATCCAATATTTTCAAAACCACGGATCTGGGGGGTATACTTGTAATGAGTTTCAGTACCAAGAAGATTTTCATTCATTGCCATTCTAAAGGACTGACTATTTCTGGCACAAACATGCTCTCAGCTTGTAAACTCATCACTTCAAAAATGCCTTCCCATGCATCAATTTCAAGTTGTTGCCTTCCAAGGTCACCCCTGTGGCTGCAAAGGGAGGAAGAACTGGGTAGATGCAATGGAGTGCCTCTAGTCTTACACAAAAATGGTGCTAAAATAACTAGACAAGTGAAAACATATCCAACTCTTATCCATTAGCAAAGCTAAGAACAAAAATAACTCACCAAAAGTAGCATATGCCAAGCACAGGTGCACACCAAAAGCACAGGGACTGCAGTAAAAATATTAAGAGCTTCCTTGCATGCAAGCATAACCCATGCCCGTAACCAACATCCCATGAAATACTGAAAAAAATTAATTGGAGAGAGATACCTGAAGGTGGATGTACAAGGTCTAGCCAAACAACACCAGCTTTGCAAGTGCACTTCTTCATTACAATGTTGTTATAATACACTGCCTGATAATTTGTTTGTGTGCATGAGAAAGGGAATGTGGCATGCCACACTTGCTTCCCCTCCAGTCAGAAAGGCATGTGGGAACAAAATTGCCTAGGCCATTAAAAGGACATCCTGGCTTTCTCCATCAAAGCCAGCAAAAGTATCTGCTGTATCTGATGAATCTAATGGGAACCTAATTTTGCTTCTTCATTTCATGAAAATGTGTTTATAGCATCAGTTAATGCTGTACATACACTGTATGTATTAAGCCTCTTCCACAAATGGATGTCGCATTGTTTGTAACACGTGATTGGAATGCGAAGCTTTTTTCACACCACTCGTAGCATTATTTTTTTTGTCACCTCGCTGCAAATCACGGTGACCAAGGCAAGGTCTGGCTGCCTCGAAGTTTGTTGCTTTGTGATTTGCAGCACGACAACAAAAATATTGACATCACAAGTAGCATGAAATGAACTGCGTGTTCCCATCACAAGTTACAAACAGTGCAACATCAATTTGTGAAATCTGCTTTACTCCTAGGTTGGAGAAAATCTTGCCTAAAAGCTAAGCTTCACAATAATCTCTCCACATCATATCATGCAGCGTGTTTCAGGGTGGCGCGGCATGGTGGTCTAGCGGTTACACCGCTGGCCAGCCAAGCGGGAGGCCGGGGTTCAAATCCTGTCCCCGTCACCTCTGCCTGGCCGGGTCTTTTTCCGCTCTTCTCCCGACATGCCGGAGCAGAATTACACTCCCTTCTCTGCTCGGGACCAGGTGAAAAGGCCTGGTGTTAAAGAAGGTCATAAATGGCTATCGCACGGCGCCCTCCCTTGGGAACTTCCCCTTCCCCCCTAAAGAGGGCCACGAGCTCTATCACGGGGTAACAAACAAAAAATTTTAAAAATATATAAAAATAAATAGTTTATTTTAAAAAAAACCCCAGTGTGTTTCAGAGTCACGGGTCAAGCACTCGCAAAGGTGTTGGGAAAAATCGTAGGCGGTGACAACCCCGGCTGGTTTTATAAAACATTTAGAAATACGGCAGCAATCAATTTATTTATTACAGCCGTACGGCATGACATCACATCCTTTCTGTTCGAATTGACTGGTGTGGACTGGCTAGTGCAGCATGGGTTGAACCTTGTTGAACGGCTTTTTAGCCTTACGGGTTGCACTGAAAAAGGCGCTCTCCTGCTCTACCGGCAGGGTACTGTACACACTACTGTATGGTAGTACACTACTTTGTACAGTACCCACCGGTACAGCATGAGAGCGCCTTTTTCAGTGCAACCCGCAATGCTAAAAAGCCGTTCAACCAGGTTCAACCCACCAGTGCACCTGCCAGTCCACGCCAGTCAATTCGAACAGAAAGGTTATGAGAGAGGAGATGTGTCCTCGTTGACGTCCAGCAAGTGACTGTGGCGTTCTTCCACCCATTGCGCATGCTCGGAACGGGGCCAATTGGAGGCGTCATGGTAACAATGTGTTTATGTAATAATGGACGGGGACCAATTGGGAGGTGGCAGCAATAATATGCGGCGGACCAATCAGAGGGCTCGGTCGTGCAACGCAGGCATTTTAATATTATAGATGACGTCACGCCACACGGCCGTAATAAATAAATTTCTTACTGCTGTATTTCTAATTGTTTTATAAAACCGACCGGGGTTGTCGCCACCTACGATTTTGCCCACCCCTTCGCACGTGCTTGACCCGTGACTCTGAAACCCTGTATATTGTGGGCATACAGGAGAAATCCATCAAGTCCAAAAACCACTTTTGAGATAATCCAAAGCAAAGATTTGACATAGCACATGCTTACATGCTTATGAATGCAGAAAATCTTTGAGCACAGAAGTGTCGATTGCCTTTGCTGCCCACATGGATGCCTTCTCTCCTTGACTCTCCATCAAATGCATTTGCTATAAGATTATTATTTACGGTACTTTTTTCTCAATACTGGGGAGTAACTTGAACATCTGTTATATGGAGCTCTGACAGTAGCCAAATGATTTGTTGCCAGTGGTACATTGTCTACACTTCCACGCTTAAATTAGGACTTCTCAGTTTTATTATCTAAAAACACCCAGCCGTACCTGGGCAATTGTGCAGTAAAAGTCACAATGAACAGTGGTATAAATTCCACAGCTTAAACTTGGGCAAATGATGCCAATACAATATGTAGTGCATTTAAAAAACTGTGCATGAGTGTGTATATAGACTGCAACAAATTGTTTCAAGCATTACCCCATATGATTATGGTTCCATATCAACACTGGCAACGCACCGAGATAAAAAATTCATGGCTATCCGCAGTTGCAAACCATTTTTCCATTCACCCTATTATAAGGTATTTTATAACCTATCTTAGAACTATTTGTAACTAATTAATCCTCATAGACCTCTGCTCAACCATTTATTAAAATGGACAATCCGCTGAAGCAGGTACTTGTAGGGGATAAGGAGCCCGCCTGCTAATCAGGAGGTCCTGGGTTCAAATCCCTGGGCCGGCGACCCTGNCCCCCGGCCCGCCCCAGGATAATTCTGGGGTCGTCTCCGTAAAAATAGGCCACAGCCGCTTCCTTCCTTCCCTATCCCCGGCCCCATCCAATGGTGGTAATCCATCCCCCTAAGGGAGCCAAAGGCTCTAGCACAGGGTATGATTTTTTTAAAAAAATGACAATTCAGGTGGGGCACTGTTTGTGGCAATGGGAATGTCCCATTTGCATACCGGTATTATTTTCCGATTTCATCTAATACAATATCTTTTACCACAAGTTATACCTCCCATTTCATGCATTAAATGTACAGCGAGGTGTACTGCTGGGAGTCCCAGTTAACTGGAAACAGTTATGGCTTGCTTAGCTTAGGGGCCAATTTAGACAGAAGCAGCCCAGCTTTCTCTCCTTTTTGACTTAAGAGGGCCGGGTACCTGGCGACCGCGCCACTTTTCAGGCAAAGCGAGGAGAAAAACGGGTGCGGATTCATCGTCTTCGTTCGACATATCCTCGCTCCTACGGGAGGTACGGACATGCGGTTTTTTGCGTTGCACGGAGGGATGACCGGCGCTGCCTCCGGTCTTGGTCCGGTCCGGATCGGCCCACAAACACCGCATCT
>KZ539352.1:0-20507 GCA_000934665.2 Catajapyx aquilonaris
CCCTCCCCAAAAATCCATATCCTTTCCCATTGTCCCTGTTTCCTTGCACCGGTGAATGAAGTGAAAATATATACAGAAAACTGATGGTGGTAAGCCACCCCCCTATAGCTCCCGTAAGGGACATCACGGGGTAAAATAAATAAATAATAATACAAAAATTAAGACAATTTCGCCCTTTATGATGTCCTGTACAGGCGCATAGGCAGAAGAATTTCAGAGGGGGGCCCATTTCATAAGCAAAAGGTGAACAATCCGTAAAGGAGGGGAACGGGCCCGCCGCAGGCGAAATTTTTTGGGGGTGAGGTGAGGAGATTAGGTGAGATGTGGGAGATTTGAATGGGTGTGTATTTGATAAAATTAGTAGCACTTTTTCCAAAAAAAATCCCGAATTAGTAATTTATCATGCGCGGCGCCCCCTTCCCTTTGGCGCCCCGGGCGGTCGCCCGGCTCGCCCCCCCCCCCTAAGGCCGGCCCTGTGTATTAGGTTAGAGTGTATAGTAAACCAGCAATGAAGTGGCAAGATATACATAATATCATTTAAAAATAGACTTTTTAAAATATTCCCAGAAAATGAGCTCTGTCAGGTTTTAATTTATCAAGAAGAAGCTCATACACGTCCCTGGTAATATTACACAGCATATATCAAGGGGTTTGTCCATTTCTAGACCTTTAGGAAAAACAAGCAGGTGGGATGCAAAGGTGAGCTTTTATTGTAGACTCCAGATATAAGGGATTTAAAGGGACCGCAACAATCAGTATCCCATAATCAAAGTTTATGCCGGGGCGAGCTTTTTCAGTTGGCTGTAACTGAGGGTTGCTAATGGCTCTTATATCTTGAGTCAACTGCGTTACCATTAAGATCACTTTCATGCACTTCCGTCCCTGCAACAGGTACCCACATTTTTTGGAAATGATTTTCCTCTTGGTTTGTGGGTACCAAGCAGTTTTGAATCAACATGGGAAAAAAAACTCACTGTGGCCTTTGCACAGATGCTCCACACACAATCTCTGTATTTATGATTATCTCATGTTCACACTTCAAGCCTTAATAGCTCTCAAATGATGTTAAGATACTACCAAGACCGGGCATCTGCAAGATGTATATTTTGTAGCACATTTAACTTACCTCAGATGGCCCAGAGAGATCAATCTTGAGCTCATCCAGTTCATCCAGCAAACCAGAGAGTCGAAGCTCATCTCCCTTCTTCTCGCCTTCCTGTTTCCCTTTGTCTTCCACTGGGCTAGATGCAAGCAATGCCCTCGTGTCCACCTCCTGCTTCACAGGTGGTGGTGGAGGAGCTTCCCTTTTAACTGGTGGAGGTGGAGGGGGAGTTTTCGGCTTTGTCACATGACCTTTACCCTGGCGTGGGCTTGGTGACTGAGCACGCCTGGCAACTAAACCCTCTCCATCCCCACACTTAGCTGGTATCTTCAAAACAGCAGATTTGGTCTTGAGCTTCAAGAGGAACGAATCATTTTCCTTCCCAACAGGTGGGAACTTGAGCTTGGATTGAAGTTCAGATATGAGTTTGCTAGTAGTGCCACCTATCACGAGGTTGGGAGGATCAAATCGTTCCTCTTGGGATGAAGGAAGGGGCTTTGGAGGGGTTCGTGGAGGCACCTTTGGAGGCACCTTGGGAGCAACTTTAGGTGTGGATTTAGCAGTGACCTGAGGGCTTTTTCTAGGGCGAACCTGGACCTTGGGGGAAGGCTTGGCTGGTCTAGGACGCTCAAACAAATCAAAGTCCAGCTGGCTTTGGGTTTCCCAGGAGAATGGTGATGAATGTTCATCTCGCCAGGTAAAGCCCTGCAAGAAAAAATTATGGAACTTGACACAATGGCACAAAACAAATCAACAGCTGAGTTTTCATATTGGGGAAAAATTATATGAATGGGGTTTTGAGATGGACTTCTCTTTCCTTGCAAGGGCAGAATGGGGTTGTAGGCTATACCATCGCTAGAATGTCACTTTTTATGCTCTTAGTGAGTTTTTTTTGGTTTGTTTTGTTTTTACCCCATTGGAGGGAACGAAGCCCTTTTACGGGGGTAGATTACCACCATTTATTCTTACGAATTTTCTTTCGCATTTTTCTCTCCAGTGGTGCAGGGATCAGGATAGGGATTTCTGAGGAGGGGACACTGGCGCAAGTGCGTTGTCTTAATGTTGGAGTCGTGTGCAGTCCCCCAGGGGGTCCGGTTGCAAAAACCCCCCGTCAACACCACACCTCCCCATGGATGGGTCAAGGATAGGAAAGGAAGGGGGCGGCTGTGCCCTATTATTTAAGGAAGCGATCCCGGAATTTTCCTGGGAGGACCGTGGGGAACCACAGAAAACCAAGGTCAGGATCGCCGGCCCTGGGACTTAGTGAGTTCATACGCTTAATGAATCATCCCATGCATTTGTTACACATCAAGCAACGTATCTGGAGCAATAAATATGCCAAAAAATGTGTGTGATCAAAAACCATCAAAAAACAAGCTGTGGCATCACATAATTATGATGATCCAGTAGCACAGAGAATGCTAATAACTATACAACACCATGGGGGAATTACTATATGAGAGGGGGAAGTTGAAGGGGAAGGAGTGTGAGGAAAGTGGGGGAGATGAGGCCTGGAAGAAGGGTTAAACACCAGGATCCAGTGAAATAGCTAAACATGGACTGGGACTGCAATAGCAACACAGCCTTCAAGTGATCCAATTTTGTTAATCCCAGCTCCAATAAATACATCAAACACTATTTTAACCCATTCAAGCCTAGCCTCCTGGAGCTAATGTGTGGGCCATACCATACTGTAGTTATGTTACAACTACATTAACCTGCTCTAACCTAACCTCCAAAATCCAATGGACAAGTCGACAGCATAGTCACGCTAATTACATTTACCTTTTCTCTCTTTTACACACCTTTTATTGTTCCTTTGTTGATTGCTCAATATCAGGTGTGGATTAGAAACAAGTTATTTACTCATGCTGGTGAACCTCCTGATTTTGTCGATTGAAAAATGCCATTTATTATATGTCTCTAGCTGTCCACCTTCTCTCACCCACCCTTATTACTCACAGTGGGCTTTCCGTTCTCCTCGTCAGCCACGTACTTCTCACCAGTCTGAATCTTGAGCTTTGGGAAGACTATATGCACAGACTCCTCCTGATCTCCTACCCCCAGTTTAGCATTGTTAGCGTACTTGAGCACAGCATCGGGATGGATGATGGTGTCGTCCACAACCTGTATCTGGTCATCGATGCTGAGGTGGTCCCAACTGTCCTCATACGAGTCCCTCACCGCCCTTAGGTCTGAGACGATGCGTCGAGCCGTTGGGCTCATCGAGCTGAAGTAGGACTCCGCATGGGATGACGAGGCCGCCGTGGCGGTGGAGGAGCGCAGGGCGTCTACGCTCATGTCTTGCCCACCGCCAAGAGGGCAAGGTGTTGAGAAGAGTGTTTCTGTCTGTCGCTCGGTCGTCTCACGGACGATGGTCGTATGCTTGTCAACCACAGGCTGCCATTTTCCCGGAAGGGATGCAGGGTGTGCCTAAAGTCACATAGCAGTGACTTCCAATCGCTCACTATGCCAGTGCGACTGCTACGTGCCTTGTCTTCTTACTGGGGCCATGTAGACTGCCCGAAGATAACTGGGCCGTCTAGCAGTCTTGTGCACCATGGTTTTGTGTATTGATACGCCATCAAGAAATGTGAAACGACGTGGTCATACTGAGAATAGCCCCACTGCATCGTAGCAGGAACAGTCACCGCATGTCACGGCTACCGCTGGTACATTTTCACTCAACTGCTGGCAACATTGCTACAACGTGTTTGGCTACCCTGTGAGCGCTGCTGAGTTTTTTTCTCTCTCCTCCCCCTCCCCCTCCCCTCCCCTCCACCGCCTCCGTGGAGACAAATGACGATCGCGAATTGTCTTTTGCGCTTGCAAATGTCTTGCTTCATTCTGAAGCGGTGAATACTTGCCGTGACCATCGACGGGTCGTCTGACTTTCAGTGTTAAATTCAGAGTTAGGAGGTGCTCGGGCGTGTCGCCCCATTCTACCGCTCTAACCACAGAGCGTGGTCTTGGTGTAGAACCGTACAGGTGGTAGAAATGAATAACGGAGTGAGTCCGTCCAAGAACCTCAAGCGGAAAAAGATGCTTCTGCATGACCGTGGGCTGTGCAGGCGTATCTTTGAAACGCTGAGGAATGCAGGATGCTGTGAGAGGTGTGCCCTCCGCTACCTTGGAGAGAGGGATCCTAAGAGCTACAGGTCTGTGCACGACACACTGAAGAAGGTAGGTGTAGTAGATGTAGGCTATGCAGCATCACAACATAATGTGAAGTGTCAGGAAGTTTCTGCATCAAGACCAGCTTTTGGAGCATGAAATTGACACAGACCATTATTCACATGTGAACAGCACAGTATGTTCTGGATATATGTTTATGATATTTGACCATAATTGCCCATAATGTTGTTAATAAGGGAAACCTTGTGGAAATTAATGGAGAAGCACAAGTATCTCCTGGTGGAGTTTTTCCTTTACATGAAGCAGCTTTGTGTAAAGGAAAAGTTCTGCCTGGAGGCGATACTTGTGCCATTCCATTACTCCTTACTAGCAGTTCTTGTTTACAGTTTCTCACGGTTCTTACAGTCATAGTTAAAGGTCAGTTTAGATAACATGATCCTCTAATGGTAAAATATTCCAGAACATAGCATTCTCAATTATAATAAGCACAATTTATGGCCAGTAGCATGCTAAGAGACACTCATGTGCCTCCCATGTGTTCTACAGAAAATCTACGGCAATGAAGATGAAGGGATGGCAGCAGAACCTCAAACCAGTGGAGAGCCAAAGGGAAAGGTGGCTAAGAAGAACTCCTGTGTGAGCTGCTTAGGACTTTTGGATGAGGGCTGCCTCCCTGAAAACATCCAAAAGGTAATTGTAGGTATCCAGGTGATGATGAATCGGTCGATGAATCTTGTGTGGCTGCCATGTCATGATTTATTTATTTTCTTGCGTCCACTGATCATGCCTTGTCTAGATAATTTTGTCCTGTAAACAACTCTGGTTGTTTTGTTAATACCTCCCTGCCATAGTTGTTGGCAATCCATTTCCCTTTTCGACCTTTTAGTTACCCCAGCCATAACTATGTTCATCTTCTCATCTCAACATAATCTGCATCAAGTGTTAATACACTATGGAATTATCCACTACCTGGAGTTTCACCATGATACATCTTTGTATTATATGAAGTTATGGCACACTTTTTTTTGTCAGTGTGTGGTTGTGTATCAATATTGATATTCGGGTTCAATGCCAAATGACAACAACAGCTAGGAAGAAATGCCCTTGAATTCAAAAATTATATGATTTCTTACGTAATGTAGACCAAGCAGCCAAGAATTGCTGACATTTGACCAGGAAGAACATGTCAGACTGATTTGTTAGTAATCCACGCTTCCCAAGCTTTCAAAAACATCTGGGATCAGAAAATGAGGATGGAATAAAACTCGATGAAATATTAAATGTTGCAGTAAATTACCATTAAGGTGGTGCAGTAGTAAAAATGCAGTAGGCGCGTTTTTGAGGGAACTTTATTTTTTAGTGGCGAAACGTGGTGATAATCTGGAACAGCATGAACTAGGGCACCTGCACAAACGTTTGGCCTTTACAATGATACCATACTTAACATGATTGCATTAAAATTGTGGACATAAGTCCACAGAAATGTGTCCAATTTTCACGCGATTGCTGCCGCCATGTTATTCAAATGGACTTTTCGAAAGCGTCGTTTTCCACTCACTTGAACTCGTCTTAAATGTCACTTTTAGGCCGAAAATGGGAAAAAGACAAACTAGTGCACCTGCGCCAGATCATCTACTATTTTTTAATGCAATTTCTATGTCGATGGAACCATTTTTGCAGCCGTACTTCCCCAGAAATGTAGACATGTCGAATCCCCATATGCTGCCCATGCATAAGCGAGTTTGTTTAAGGTCGTTGCCAAGGGCTCGCATTGTTACTGTATTTTTTTGGTACTGCGCCACCTTAACTGAATGGTTCCTGATGCAGTTGACAAGAAAGTGTGGGCCTAGTTAAACTGTTACAAATATCAGATTCAGAAGTTGCAGAAAAAAGGAGATGCTAATGGACGTCTCACCCTAGCCCATCCATTTGGATAAGTTCATGACTCTCACCACCCCACTGCAACTCCGTTTTTTTCATATAGGTTTTCCCCTCAGACCCTCGTGACCTTAGATCGGCATATCAGTAGTTTGGTGGGATGCCGCATCGCTTCACTTGCGGCGCTTTGGCCTTTTCCTTCAGTTACTTTAACCAACAGGCAACATACAGCGAATCTGGTGGCGGAACATGGCAGACCAAGACTCCCAAACTGCTAATTCAAATCTAGTAGGCATGGTCCGTTCGTTCCTTATTTGCTCTGAGGCCTGTTCGTATCCACGTTCTCATCATCTATTCTGAATATAGTAATAATTTTCGCCTCAGTGTGAGGGTGTCGCTCTATACACTTAGTTGATCCGCGGCCGGGTGGGACTCTGGAGATCCACACGATAAGAGGGCAAGTTTCCAGACCTGTATATATATTCGAACACTCCTCAACCGTGACTCTCACTCATGATGTGACTCGTATCACTTGATGTGCAGATTGTGACTGGGATACCATGTTGTTTGCATGTCAGAATTTCGAACAGAACTGTTTTGTTCCTTCGATTTGTCGTACCTGATGGGGCTAGCATAGTCTTCCAGTGCTAGGTACCACTCCTCTCTGTCAATTGAGAGCAAGATAAACTACTTGTCAGCTGTGAACTGTAGAAAAATTATTGACAATCATACGGGCTCCTTTGCTAGCAGTCAATTTGATCCAGAGGGAGGTGGCCTTGAAGTTGGGGCTAATGGATGCTCAGGCAACAAGTCTCAGTGCATGGGTGTGGCCTAATGCTCATGGAGCCACAAGCACGTAGGGACAGTACAGTACTTAACAATTACATGTTACTGCAATGATGTAATTACATCAAAATTTGAAATTTATTTATAAATATACATACAGTAGATATTTGGGTGGCAATTGTGTGCTAAAAAACCATGTATTCCCACTCAAAAATTTTGAGCTGAAATTTTTGAATTCCATTTTTTTGCTGATTCAGCTGCACCTCAAATCTATGTAGTATGGGAAATATGGCAATTTGGTATACTGTTTCTGGGAACCTGTTCACAGCACAAAACACCCACCCACCTTAATCAATTACAAACCCAAATTTTAAAACAAAATCGCAGAAATGTTCCAGCAGACATTCACTAATCATTTGGGAAGCTCTCTCAACTCTCCCTTACCTCCCTCTGTCCTCTGATTTTTATGATGTAATGGTGACAACATAACAAATACAATGCCATGCTACACAATTTTAGAAATCACCATAGACTAAGGTAGAAGTACTGTTCCATGCGAAAGTTTAAGATGACTTCCTACTTCATGAGTACTCTCTTGCCAGTAAGGAGTAGGAGGTAGCCTATACAGAGGAAAAATTCAGCTGGACACCCAGTTTTATTCTTTCTCCAAACTGGAGAGTGGGTGACTGGAAATTATAGTTATGAGGTTGCATTGTCACCTCCTATCAGCAAGTATTCATGAAGTTGGTAGTGATCATAAACTTTTACAGTATTTGGCACTGTGTACTAGGTACATTTTGCTACATGGGATGGACTGAATTGGTTTTCTGCATTTTAAAGTTCTAAGTTACACGTGGTGCATATATGCTGAATTATATCTCAAGTTTCTATTTGCCTCTGGTTTTCGCAGATTTGTACAGAGGTGACTTCAGCCTCATTTGACGCAGACAGCTTCACATGTGCCATCACTCTTCCCATTTGTATGCTGATCCGTGCACACTCCCTGTGGCTTCACCTGGCTTCAAATTTTGGAGATGTGTATCAGAAACTTCGTGAGGAGGATCATGTGGTATCCATTAAGGAAGTCTGGAAGTGGGTAGTTTCTGCTGAGATTGCCAGGGGGATCAACAAAACTCTTGATTCTGGAATCAGCAGTGACTTCTTTGTTGGAATCAACGTGCTATACCCGGAGGATGAGACGGAGTGCCTCTGCTTGTACGTTCACTGTCTCTTAATTTCAACTCTGTTTTGATCAATATTAAGACTTCAGTATGAAGGCTCCCAGGACCTAAATGTGCATTTGCAAGGAGGATGAGAAAGTGATGCATGGGGTTGCATAAGGAATGTGTTTATGCAGGTACAAATAATTCCTTGCCTGATTCAAGGCATAAATGAAGAGGCGGATTCCAAAGTCCCCTAAGTCCATTTTTGTTGTTTTGAGAAATTTGAGTTATTATTGGTATCAATAACATGGGATTATATGGGATTTGAGAAAACTCTCTGATTTTTGCGCTTGGAGTTAGGGACATTTGGTGTGTTCTAACCTCGGGAGGAGGTGGGGAGTACCATAAGCTACCAATAGATGCCATCAGCTCATTTTTCATGAAAATGGACTTAGGGGACTTTGGAATCCCACTCTTCAAATATGATTTTCCCATCATAAGGTCAAGAGAGTGATGCTATGTTTCACGATATAATGCCTAAGCAACAGCTGCAATGTTGGACACAGATCCTAGGAAGCAGTGTAGAGGATAGGCATTCCCTACAGCAGTGGTTTCCAACTGTGGGGGTCGCGAGCCTTGGTTTTACCTTTTTTTATTGCAATTTCTGTGTCAATTGAACCATTTTTGGGGCCATACAGAATGTACGTTTTCTGGAAAGGGGGCAGTTGTAGAAGGGGCTGAGGGAGGGGAGTAGGGTGGGGGGGTCGCACATTTATGGAAACATGTTTAGGGGGTCGCAATTGGTAAAAGGTTGGAAACCACTGCCCTACAGGTTCTCCTGCATATACAGGGTGTTTCAACTTTTTTTGTCCAAACAGTTATTGGAAATATTGCACTATAAGCTGCTACTTTGTAAGCAGTGACTTGCAACCGATTTGTCGGAGGAATGGAGAATATTTTCCCTGCGAATCTTTGGTTGAAGTGGCATACACTGCTTACAAAGTAGCAGCTTAATGCAATATTTCCGATAACTGTTCGGACAAAAAGGTTGAAACACCCTGTATAGTAGAATCACCGTAAGGATAGTGATTGGGGTGGGGACAATTTTCATTTTTGTCCCTCATTTCGTCCATTGGCAACCATTACGGGTACACTTATGCGACCTTGCTTATTCCCACTAACTGTACAGTCTTCACATATTTAAAAATACGAGGTGCTACTCAAAAGTTAGAATGATTTTTTTCTGAAAAATTAGCTAACCGCACACCTTATTTTCCTTCATCACCTTCGAAGTACTCCCCTTTGGAACATAGATACTGATCCCAGTGCTCTTCCCATGATTGGAATGGTTGGTGGAAGTAATTTTTTGTTAAGGCTCTCAGCACTGTCTGCAATTCTTCGTGGATCTGGTTTATGGAGTCAAATCTTCCTTTGAGCTTAATTTTCATTTCTGGGAACAGGAAGAAGTTGCAGGGAGCTAAATCTGGCGAAAGGCAGGTGAGGGACAATCGTCACGTTATGGGACGCCAAAAACTGCTGCGCGTGTTGTCATGTTGTTCTTGCGCCACTTTCCAGGGCGTTTCCATGGAATGTCCTCCCTCAGCCGCCTTTTATGCCAGATTCAGCACCCTGCCACTTCTTCCTCTTCTCGAAAATGAGGTTTGGACCAGCCGATTTGGAAAACCTTAACAAATCGGCGGGTCCAAACCTCAATTCTATAGGAGTATCGGTTCTCAAGTTATGCCATGTTGATGATACGTCAATTGTTGGGTGCATATAAGAAGAAATGCCAAATTTTTAAAAAAATTACAGTTTCAGTGATAATTTTGTTAAATTTTTGTGGTAATTTTTCTTGTTTTCGGCGTTTGCTTATTGCCGTAAATAAAAATAATAAAGCATGAATCCGTGATGATTACCTTTATTTATTAATATTTATAGTTGAAAATGTAGGTTTTCGAGCAATTTTTTTTCACAAAATAGGTAATATCTGCACTTCTGTTGAACCTAGAGTGACCGTTCCTTTTTTGGTTTGTAGCGTTATTCATGACGCTTTCAACGGTGCCTCACACTTTCAATTTGTAGTATAAGTTTAGGCTGGAGAAATTAAAAACCTCTGCTTGGGGGTGATGCTAAACTTTTGACCGGTAGTGTACCATTAATTTCCAAGGACCCAAATTCTTAGATATGTGACCGATCGAATGCCACACACATTTTCTGGTTACATTTCAGAGGAAAACAAATTTCATAGGCGCATTTTCCTCATGTTTCCCTTTCATTTGATGTAGACCAATATGTTGATTGAGTTTTGACCACTTCCACCAACTGAAAAAAATTATCCAAAAAAGGTCCTGTTTCCAAAATTTCGCAATTTTTCCCCTCCCCATGGTATTTTGCAATTTGGCTGAAACTTGATATGGAATGTTTTGTCATAGGTTGGACCGCCGTGACTTTTTCCAGCAAAATCCGAGAAGGTCTAGCAACTTGATTGAGAAAAACCTCTGTATTTGAGGATTTTGGTTTTTTGACTGCCCGAGGTAAAAAACAAATTGCAGACAAAATGAATGGTCATATGAGTTACGAGTCACCTAAGGAACATGGAAATAGCAATGAATTTCCATGAACAAATATCGTGTTGCATAGTGTCATTCACTTCCCACTAAAAAGCTGACTATGTAGTTCTTTATTAAATTTAGTCTTTCCCTCAAAAAAGTCCCATTTTTCCATATGTACCATTTCCTTTTGGCAGTTGTGTGAGACTGAAACCATGTTTCCACTGTTCAAGCAAACTGTGCCCACTGTTCCTCAGGCAAGGCACATCCATTCTAACTTCTTTGTTGCTGCCCTCCCAAGCTTGAGGGGGAGATTGTGAAATGATGTGATGGGTAAAGTGTGTTGGTTATGGTTGCCTTATAAAAATTGCAGGTGATTTGGCCTTTTCACTATCTTACTGGTTGTATGAGACTGGAATCAGAATTTAATTTTAAAACTATTCATGTGAGGTGAATTGGGGGAGTAATTCAGCCATAGTCCCCAATGCCTTAACTCTCTCTCACCTTATGCCTGGGGAGGGGGGGAGCTGCCCAGCTTGCCCAGGCCTGGGCATAGCCGTTTCGATTGTTTAGGGGCATGCTTGGCAGCCCACAGGAACTAACTGACAATGGATTGATTAATGGTGATTTATATATGAAAGCAAGTACAGTATACATCAGCTGTTGAAAATAGTAAGCAATTCAAATAAACTCTGATGATTCAATGGTAGGAAAGTATTGTCAAAGTTAGTTTTTTATGTTGTTAACCACTCCTTTATCTGTCAACTAGGATGGAGATGCAGAAGGAGACTTTCCTTCACCGCAAGCAGAAGAAGAAGAAGTACAATGGGGAGCTTTTCACACGAAAAGCAGTAGAGACAGCCATCCAGCAGACCCTGCCTGCCCATTTTCGTTCCCACTTTCCTTCTCCTCCTCCCATCCCCACTACCACTGTTGCCTATGACAAAGTGTCATGTACACACACCTCCTTATACATAGCCGGGAGGTATCGCAAGTACTCCCGTAGCCTCAGCCAAACACCATGGGTGGTGGATGGTTTAAAGAAGATGGAGACCTCTGTGCAGGAACTCATCTGCAACAGGATTATACCAATAGTCAAAGCGGACTGTGAGTGTTCTTATTGGTGCATCTCAGTAATTGTGTGACAAAATATTCCTTCCAGCATGATTTTGTGTGTGTACCATGTTAATTTTAAGTGGAAGTTGTTCTAAACCATATTTAATGAAAATGTGAAACTCAATGTTTTCACACCAGGCATAAAAAACTCAGCTTGCAAGTTTTTCACTTCTGAAATGACCACAAAAGGCTTGGTCCTGAATTTTAATTTTTCTGGCAGTGGTTGATGATCCAATATTTTGAGTTGCATATTGTGCAATGAAACTGATGTTTTATCTAGTTGATGCTAATACAGTGTGGAAACCTTTCCATTGGTTATTACAAAGGGGAATCATGAATTCGCACACATCAATTTCATTAAAGTTCTGGGTAGTGAATAATATGATTCTAAAAATCAGACATCATCTATCCATTGTCATAAAAGACCTAAGCATAAAAACAAATTTGGAATCTAAATTTTGGAAGGTACCCAGCTCCTTCTGTAGCTAGTATACAGGCAAAAAAAAAAAAAATGCGAATTATCAACGTATAAGCCTTGATTACCATTGCACAGGAGTATCACATATCCTTCTATACCTCCTCTTCTGTTAATTAAAGGGACACTCCACTCAAAATGCAAGTTGGGCTCTAAAAATTGGGCAAAAAATCCTGATTCCAAAGGTGCAATCGTTTTTTGCTACATGGAACGGAAAAGCAAGGACAAGGCATTCAAGTCTCAGAATTTGCGTCGTCTGCTAGTGAGGTGCCCCTCCAGTCCAGTCCGCCCCTAGTCCGCCGCTGCGTGTGCTGCCACCGGATACTAGGTGAAACTGGTGAGGGGTCGTGGGCCCGGAGGTGGCCAGATGAAGCTGTGGCACAGACCAAAGATGGCATGGATCAAGATGGCGCAACCTCAGCCAATTTCTGCCAAGTACCGGGGGAGGCGCTGCTGTTTTGCGGCAGATACGAATTGCCGAACTTTGACGGCTCGCCATGGCCTTACCGGTCGTCTCTCAGAAAAACTGCTTATACCCTTGGAATCCGGATTTTCTGCCCGATTTTTAGAGCCCTACTTGCACTTTGAGTGGAGTGTCCCTTTTAGGAAAATCCCAACTAATGGCTTACATGAATGCCACCCACTCCCGACATCCCAATGCAATAACTGAGGGCAAAAATAAGCTCTGCAAGACATGCAAGTGCCATGCATTGCCTATGATAATTTCCAAAGCATCTTGTGTCAAACACATGCCACATGACAACTCCAGGTCTTTCTGAGCTTTTAATCACCATCAGTTATTGTAGTGGATTGTCCAGAGAGAATAGCACTCAACTAAAGTGTTAGGTGGGATCTACCTCTTAACAAAAGATGATGAATATCCAGTGCTGGATTTACCCCCTCCTACGCCCTCCCCGCCCTACGCAGTTGAGAACACACACACCCCCAAGTGCTGCTCCCAGTCGCGTAATTATTTATTATTAATTCTTCGTTAACTTTTTTTTGCATGCCTAAATTTGCCATCCCTAGAAATATGCCGCCCTAGGCAACTGCTTAGGTTGCCTTGCCGTAAATCCGGCGCTGTGTATATCATCCAATCTTTTCCCTTCCCCACAGATACTCATGTGCAACCTTTGATTCTCCTATTCACTTTAGAAGCAGCACAGAGATGAAGGGTGCCTGTTCAAAATATTGTCCACGAAATTCGCAAATGAAATTAAAGATGCCAACGTTTTTGGGAGCCATATTTACAAATGTATGGAGCAGCCCCCCGCAACTTCCT
Organism: Catajapyx aquilonaris; assembly: GCA_000934665.2. Classification (NCBI taxonomy): domain Eukaryota; kingdom Metazoa; phylum Arthropoda; class Diplura; order Dicellurata; family Japygidae; genus Catajapyx; species Catajapyx aquilonaris. The sequence goes on from KZ539352.1 coordinate 13,487, forward strand.
ATCTAGCCCTATGATTACAGTTGTTTAATATAAAAGTCTCCCCCCAACCTGGAATTTGGCACTGGCGCATCCCCACAGGGATCTTGTGGTTTGGGTGGATGACCGGCGATCTGTGAATTCCTTCCGGATGCAGCTGCAGTGGAAAGAATGGTTCGTATTGGTTCAGGCGTCCGCCTGAATTACAAGATCCCTGTGAGGATGCGCCAGCGGCACGGACGGAGACTTTTATATTAACCTACCGTATCGTATGAGTTGCAGGGGGCTGGTATGGAGTGAGGTTGCATAAAAATGCAATTTTTGATGATTTTGGGATACTGGAAGTGACACAGAGAGTTAAATTGCAACCTATCTGATCCACTTCATGCGACATTTGTTGATGACCCATTTGATGACCCAATCCAGCTTGCGATGAAAACAGTGCCTGCATGACTTGTGTAAAAACCATGACTGTGCCTTGAAAGGAGAGGAATAGGTAGGCCCTACCTGGCTCAGATGAAAGTAATAATTTACATGGTCAGTGCAGAACATAATTTGTCCTAAACTGCTTCTTAAATTGCAGCAGGCTATTATGAAATTTATAGTTTTGATCTATGTTTCCATATGCCAAGTAATTTCATTAATTGCACTTGGAACACTCGAAAGTCTGAAGCAATATCATACTGGAGGTGTAGGCAGTATTTTAGCTCACCTGAAAAGTAAAACATGGACAGACTCCATTTTGAATAGGTGCCCTTCAGATGGTTTTGCATGCTACATGTTGCTCTCTCAGTTTAAGTGAAATGTGTTATATTTTGTTACATAAATTTTTACCATGCTTTTGCACTTGAATGCCTAATCACTTGCAGTTTCCACTGACTACACCTGCGTTGATTAGAGTCACTCCTTCCTTCCCTGTGAATTGTCTGCCCCCTATGGGAGGCTTAAGCAATTTCTTCTGGTTGTTTTTCCCATTCCCAAAAGCGGCACGCTTCTCGGCGTCTGGTCGTGAAGATGTGGATGTACGGACCCTGGGCAAAGGGAGGCCATTTGTGGTGGAATTTGTCAACCCTCACAGGATCAAGTTCAGTGTGGAGGACATTGCCAAACTGCAACAGGAAATCAATGCCAGTACACAGGATATTGCCATCAGAGACCTGCAGATTGTGGCCAGGTTTGTATCTCTTTCTCTCTTGATTCCTATTATGTCGAGTCATCTCATTTATTATTCTCAATAATATTTCACATAATTAATAACATCCTTTTGGGCAAAAATGTATACATTCATTTTCTGGACTGACTTTTCAGGGAAGAACTGGTGAACTTGAAGGAAGGTGAAGAGGAGAAGACAAAGCGCTACACTGCCCTATGTGTATCCTTGGATCCATCCAGGAAGGTATCCTCTCTAGACCTAGAAAAGCTGGGACAGACTCGAGACCTTGTCCTACAGCAGAAGACTCCAATTCGGGTTCTCCATCGCCGCCCCTTAGCAGTCAGGGAGAGGAGCATACTTGAGATGCGTGCTGAACCAGTGAATGACCACCACTTTAAGCTCTTCCTCAAGACTCAGGCAGGAACTTATATCAAGGAGTTTGTGCATGGTGACTTTGGACGTACCAAGCCAAATCTCTGCCTCATGCTTGGGACTGAAGTTGACATTCTTGCACTGGATGTTGAGGTTAGTCCCTCCCTTGATAAGGAAAGTAATTATATGATCCTACCTATGAGCCTGGTCGAATCAGATGAATGTGCTATGTTCATAGTTCTGCCTTGTGCGATTTTATTTTTCGACGTGAGAGGCAGGCTTTATAAAATTCTACTGTTGGGGTGGGGGTGGTCAGGGTTAGGAAGAAAGAGAGGAAACATGGTTCTAGCTTCTCAAGTAAAAACACCTGCAAGTGTCATTAATGGGGCAATGATGTGGGCACGGTGAGTACAATCTCCTCTCACAAGGATGCCTGACTCACTGGTAGGCCAGTAATCATTTAGTGATATTTAACCCTTAGTTGCAGTAGAACTTAATATGAATTTTTTTCCCCAGGAAGTAGCGCTGGATTGGCCAAAGCAGCTGACCAACGAGTGAGGAAGACGCTCCAATGATTTTTTGTAAATGTTTGAGTGTGTATGTGTAGTTTGTTTTTACCTCTTTAGGGATCATTCTTTTGTGCTGGGGTGAGGGATCTTTTGAAAGTTTATGAGATGAGGCGAAGGAAGTATATGGAATCAATCCAGAGTTTTTTTGTTTTTTTTAAGTATCATGTACCTACTGTACCTGTATGAATTATTTTGCCTTGCAGCACTTGACTGTTAACTATTCCATACAGATGGCGTTTGATTTGAAAAGTAATTAATCGATGTCACATTAATTCATTTACTTTTATGTCGAAGTTGTTTAGTGACAGAGTTAAGGGCGACCTTAGTTGTTAGTTCAGGTGCAAAAAAGTGAAGGTTGAAGTCTTCTTTATATTCTATTTTATTTTATTCCATTAAGACAAGAATGATCACCTAAAACCCAGAAGTTTTGGACTGGAGAGAAATGTAATGCATACAACTGAAGTTCCTTTTATCAGGCATTATATTTATTGCTCCCCACCTCCTATCACTTCGTTCAGATGCTTCACAACAAGTGACAACCAAGGACTGGCTACATTCACTATAGCCATTAAATGCAACAAAAGCTTCTACACTCTTTTATCCCAAGCAGTTCAACCTCATAAGATACCAGACTAGAAGAATATAATGTTTGTCAAATGTCATGTACATAATGAACACAGTCTCACCTTTCCAAGTTTTCATTAAATGCGGTGGATTTTGGTCAATCCCAAAAATACATGTATATGGTTAATTAGGGATTCGGTGGTTAGAAGTGGAAGAAAAAATTCTGATATTATTGCCCTGAACTTAAAACTGGCAGGACGTTCATCACAATATTAATACAGCCCATATTCTTCTCACTCTTTCTCTCTCACACACACAAGTTGTCGAGCATTAATTACACTCATTACTAAGAAACTTACGTCATTATATCTGACTCTTCATTAACATGAATTTTAAGTCATATTTTAATCACAGTTACAACATGGACACAGAGCAACAACATTAATTTTGCACCCCTTTTTTAAATAAGTATATTCCTATGTGAACATTGGCACCACATAAGTTGGCACTTAGATAAATAATAAGATCTAATGACATTGACAGATCACAGAGACCTATTGCATAGGGAAGGTGTGTAGACTAAGAGAGCGATGACAAAATTGGATCTGACCCTGTTCTCATGAAGAATGCATCTCAGAGTGATTTGACAGCCTTCAGCACATTTTGGAGGAACTTTGTCTTGGCACAAAACCAAAATTCTACATAGTCACCATATTTTTTAAACTCATGACTAAAGTGAAAGGTACTCTGAAATAGCGCAGGTTCACACCCAACATGGAATCTGTAGGGGATAGTTAATGATACTGCTATGACTTTTTGCATTAACAAAGGTGTTCTCTGAGAGCTTATTTTACAGTAATTTTGTTAAATTCTTAATTTGATTTGAATCTCCAAAGCAGGGTTAAGAAGTTGGCCAATCAGAAAAGCAAGAACTATTTTTTTACAGATGTTACTGAAGAGGCCACATACATGGAGGTTTCCTTCTGAAATGTTCAGAATGGATTTTTAAAACTTGAAGGACACATTTTTAAACTCAAAAGAAATGGATCAGTACTTGTACAAGAAGTGTTTCATACTTTTGTGTGGATTATGTAAACACTATAGAGCAACGTCAGATACACAGCAAAATGGCTATTTAGAGTACAGAATTGTTCCACAGGTCTATATTTTCACATGACAGGTTTCAGCATGAATTTCTGACATTTTAGTAAAAACAGTTTTAGGAAGATTTTCCAGAGGCAAATGAAGGATATTTCAGAGAATTCCTCCATGCATTCAGATGGGTGTGGCATAATTTTCAATGCTCTTCCTGTCAAATGCAATTTGCTATCTATTTCTAATGTCACAAATGGCACACATGCTGACCCCAACTGCTTCTTCCATGTTACTACCTCACCTATAACCGATGTAAAGTTATAAAAGTTTCTATGCCAAGTGACATGAAGTAATCTATTTAAATGCCATTGAATCAACAAAGGCCATCAGCCTAATACATGAAATGACCAACAGTGTCATAATAATTGTGTACTGCAATAAGTAATTGCACATACCAGTTTTACTGATTTAGTTTTAAAGCCGCGATGGATTTATAAATGAATGAAATTCTCCCACAGTCATTTGTAAGTAAAAAACTACAATGACCTCCTCTAAATTTAACAAGTTTTAGTTCGGATCCTTGCACAAGTATAATTTCATAATTTACCACCCTCTACTAATGTCCAAAACGAAAAGATTTATAAAATATGATTGTGAATTAAAAACTTGAGTTCCTTTTCCCTCTGCCTCTCCAGTGCATCCCCATCTCCAAATGTTGTATACCATCTGTGAAATGTGACACAAGCAGAAACAATACTGTTGTGAATGCCACCCACACCTGTACCACAAAACAGGCATAAATGGCATAAAGACTAGCCAATGTGAAGATTGTCCACCCAATGGCAGCCAGGTACAGTCCCAACCAGGGGAAGTTGGCTGGGTGGGAGTTTGGGAAGCGTCTTCTGCCATTGTAGAAGGCCTTAAGCTCTGCCTCCTTTGCCTCCCAGCGGTCTTTGCACCACTGATGGAGCTCCTCCTCTTCCATTGGGATGTATGACAAGGGGTAGCGCTTGATTGAGAAATGAACCTCCTCGGGGACTTTCCCGCACAGGATGTCAACCTCCTTCTGAGCCAGGTTACGTGGGTATGCAACAGTGATGTCATATATGGCATCTAGTTGTTTGCCTGAAAGATGAACAAGATGAAAAGTCACATACCACCAATAGGTAACATACTAGCACACTCTTCTACATGTATAAACAAGTTTTAATTTAAAAATTTCATCATGATTGAAAACTAGGAAAGGTTATGACTGGGTATAGAAAACAGAGGCCAAGTTTTGATGGCTACCTTGCCGCATCTCTTGAGCCAGGTATGCAAATCCTGTTGTCCTGGGATGCAGCACATACTCGTACTTGCGGAGTTTGTTCTTCTGTGCAAATTCATCACTACGTATCTTGTTGGTTGGGGATAGGTCTGTACCTTCTGGGAATATGAGAATCTACCCCCACCCTGTATTATTACCGTAACCTTCATTCTGGATGTACGTAACTCACCTTGCATCGGTGCTTGATATCCCGGAAGTACTCCAGCACTTTCCCAAGGAGCATCTTATCTGCCTCCCACCTCCTGCGTATGTACAGGAAGCACCCCATCTGCATGATCCACCCAATGGCTGGTATCTTACGGATGGCTTCCTTGAGCACGAATTTGCACCTATGCCCCGCCCATGGCCTGGGGTAATTATCCAGTCCATGAAGTAGGGCCACCCATAGAAAAAACCAGTCAAGTCGAGTGCGGTGATTCATCATTATCAGGGCACTCTCCCAGGGATACAGTGGGACTCCAGACACGTACACACGAGAGCCACATATCACACACAGCAGTGCCTAATAGAGAGAAAGTGACTTCGTTAGAAGCACGAATGTCAGCAGAATCAACACCTCCCGCCCTTTTTTAAAAACCCCACAACTCCCTCTGTCATTCCGCGCCAAAATTTTCAAACTATTTAATAGGGTGCGTTATTACATTTTTCCGACATGTATGGTACTCAGAAAGTAGAATGGGCGCGAATGTATGTGAGGAATATGTATCTTCTAATTACTAAACTATAGTTACCGTATGTACGGGTCACCTGATGCGTCGAGCGGGAATTGGTATTGGCTGGCAATCTTTGAACCACGGTCATATAAGTAAGGTCTGGTCACTCCCACCCACCCCCTGCCAGGGCGTTTTGCAGCGGGCGCTCACCTGAGAGCGCCAGGAGTCATTTCGGGGGCCACGACATAGTGGCGACCCTACCGGACTAAGGCTGAACATTATAGGTACGAAAGGGGAGGGGCTACATTGGGGGGCCCAACATGGCCGCCGGCGGCCATGTTGGGCCCCCTTCGTACCTATAAAGTTCAGCCTTAGTCCGGTAGGGTCGCCACTATGTCGTGGCCCCCGAAATGACTCCTGGCGCTCTCAGGTGAGCGCCCGGTGCAAAATGCCTCGGCAGCTGATAACGCCAGAACGTAGTATAAGTGTCCGTGGGCTGCTTTGAACATACTTACCCCAGGGTAGTACTCCCATATTCCCTGGATTACGTCAGTGGCATTTCGGTACCACCGCCTGTTGACAAACATCAGTAGAAGTGTGGGGCAGTATAGGAAGTAGAAGCCCATCAGGACGCTCAGGTACCAGAGAACACCAAAGGTGATCCCCTTCAAAACACTCCTCAGCGACATATTTGCAGCAATGTAACACAGGATGACACTTCAGGCTGAATTTTGACCTCACCCCTTCTGGAAATAAAGAGAACATATTTTCCAACAAGCCATGGCTAATAACACCTCTATACATAATTTGATCCTATGCTCCATCACCCCTCTCCCTATCCACCCATGACCCACCCACTGCCCACTCCACCCTTCCAACAGGGGTAATTGCCCGTGTTGGAGGGTGCCTCTCCAAGTCGATACCGTAAACTGTTCACGAAAGTGGTAGCCTGTACTTTAAGGATTGAAACTAATGGAATATTGACTCTCCCTTGAGTATAGGTGGGTATATATCCAGGGCACTGTGGTTATCTGATTAGCTAATCTGGTTAACTGCTAATTGGCATGAAGAAATTGGTTCTCCAGGCAGTGATTGAATGCCAGTGTGCTTCTTGTATCAACGAAGAATAGGGTTTAAGGAGATGGGACAAGTAAAGCTGCATGGGAAAGAGTGACGTATGTTGCACTCTGCTCTTGAATATCGATTCTGGTGGTTAGGGAACTCAAGGAGAGCTTTTAGCCTATTAGTCTCACGTTGTGGGAAGCATAGGGCCTACCAAAAAGCCTTTCTTAGGGGGGTAGGGGGGGGGGGG
>KZ539353.1:638-24916 GCA_000934665.2 Catajapyx aquilonaris
GGGGGGGGGGGGGGGGTTTAATCACCCCGATCACCCCCCACCCCAATAGATCCGCCACTGTGAGACAGTAAGCAGCTGTAGAACCGCCTTCCTTGTAAAGCAATAAGTTTTCAAATAATTTTAGGCCAGGGTAAGAGAGCAACCCTACGCTAACGTAACATACCCTGACCTAACCTGTTCTACACAAGGGGTCACCCATAAGTTCCGGATTTTTGATCCCCTTGTAACCCCACGTCATACACTGCAATAAAGGCTTCATGGAAAGAATGTTAACAATGAATTTATTTCATCCATGCAGTCTTAATTTTTTCCAGGTATGCAGGTGTTTTAAAATGCTAAGAAATATACATGAGCAAGTTCTATGGATAAAATAGAGATCCTGGTTACAGAAGTTTAGTTGGACCCACAAGTATCTCCGGTTAAAGGAATGTTCGAGAGAACAGTTACATGAATGATATCATGGAAGACATTTTTGGTGTTTAGTTTTTAGCTGCTAAGAAAATAGATGATATTTAAAGGCACTCGTTAGGTTCTGAAATCTTCATCCTTTCATCACAACCCCCGCTTGGAATGTTTCTGATTTTAAACCCGACTTTTACTTCAACTGTAAGTGTTAAAACCTCCCATAAAATATCTTCCGGAGTGCATGCACAAAAATAGCATTATCTTTCATAAGGCCACTCCACTCACAGCTGCCGACTTCTTTAAAAACCACTTGACTTATCACTGGCGAGATTAGTTCATTCCCCCATCTTTCTTTTGTACAAATGAATACCCGATGATCATCACATAAAAAATTACATGCACAGTAGAGCACGAAACGATGGTACGCGATGTTATCCCTAGAGTGTTGCATTACTCTTTCTGGTCTTCCTGCCAGAAAGTGGGGACATGCGATGTGAACCAGGCTGGAAGGTAGGTGAGCTTGCGGTGGCTGCGGAACTGGGGCTGGCAACTCTGGCTAGCCTGTTGAAGTTAAAAAGCATCAGTACCCTATGTCATGATGAAATCTTAGGGGGAATGCTGCTACAATAAGATTCTCAACATCCATCTACTAATCCATTGAATAAAATTTGGGTCAACAAGAATATAACATACTTTTTCCCAGAGTGCATTCTGAGGCTTCCATGTGGTGATCCTCCTCTACTGCTTGGTGAGGCAAAAGTCATGTGCGCATATAGTAGAACTGCAACGTCTCTGTGTCCAGCCTCAACTGCAATAGTCAGAGGGGTGCTCCCTTCAATGTCAGCTATGGAAGGATCAGCCGGATCAGGTTGGTTGGCCAGCAGCTGTTTGACTGCATCAATGTGTCCATGCTCAGCAGCACACATCAAGGCTGTGCTGCCCTCAATATCTTGAATGTTAGGCTCCGCACCACACTCCAGCAGGAGGCGCAGGGTGTCCATGCGGCCGTGAGATGAGGCCAGCATTAATGCTGTCTGCCCATGCACAGTTGCCCGACGGTTGACATCCCCAAGCTGAAACAAGCGGCGGGCCACCATGCGGTCTGTTTCTGTGCGAAGCAGGGCTAGAGCAACCAGCATGAGAGGTGTGTAGCCAGCTTTATTGGGCTTATCTGGGTCGCACACCATGGAATCCAGAAGGACAGAGACCACATCCAAGTTGCCATGGGACACTGCATAATGGAGGGCTGTGTTGGCCTGGTTCAGAAAAGCAAATATTAAGCATCTGGCACTTGTTTTGAAGCTGTCATCATACAAAACAGCGTTTCCTAAACTAGTACGTAATTTTGTGTGAGAGACTAGAAGTACTGCTTACTAATATTTTCATATAAAACACATTGGATGAAATTCAATAGTATTTCACTTACATTAGCATCAGGCATGTTGACAACAAAATTTAGGAGGTCTTTAGACACATCTTCAAATACATCTAGGTATTCTTCGACATCCCTGGGATCAGCTGTCTTGCTGCTGGACACCTGAAACCACTCCTTCTGGACAATGTTGGAAGCGCTGGTCATAGGTGTGCTGCTTGGTGTGCCTTTTTTCGAAGTCTTTCCTCGCTGAAGAGAGTCATTGATTACCTTCATTGCTGCCCTCATCTCCTTGCTCAGCTCCATCCTGCACACATGCAAATAATGAAAATGAGCCCAAGAATATGAAGTACCTAGTTAAAAGTAGTATCAGTTCAGTCAAATGTTATAATTTGGATCGAGATCCATACAATGTACTCGAAGCATGATTGCTATAAAGACTCTAACTGGGTAACAACGAGTTATTACTGATTTTTCATCAGTCAGAGGATGCCACATTTTGTTAATTTGTGTTGCAACACTGCCTTGCATTACTTGCAAAACATTTCTCAAATGCATTGGCATAAAATACTCACTTTGTTCTAGGTGTCTCAACAATGGGCACAAACATTGCTGATGGACCCAGTGATCCTGCAGTAAATCCTAGTTCCAGCTCTGAGGATGTTGGTGTTGATAAAGATGCATTAGAGAAGGTGGAGGCAGATCTTGAGTAGGATACATCTATTCCAAGTCCTTCCCCTGATCGCCTGTGAAGGTTGTGCGATGGCTGCGAAGATGCCAGCAATGCCATTTCTTTTGGATACGTGTCCCGCCTCACCAGTGGAGCCGGTGATATTGGACGTGGAGGTGATGAAATTTCTGGGGCTGATGTTGATGCTGCTGATGAACCTGCTGCCACCTGACTACCAGTTAAGATGGATCTTGGTATGCGTGATGGTGATGGCAGCTTAGGGGTTGGTAGTGTTGCTGCAGACGAGGGCAGCTTATGTGTTGGTGTAGTGGCTGGAGGTGATGGTGGAATTGGCAGCACGGATGGAGGAGTTTCCTTTTTTAACACAGCCACACACTTTTCACACAACAGAATGTCTGCCGTTATTCCAACACTCCTCATTGCAACATCCACCTTCCCACCAACAGCAGCATCAACCAGTTTATGTTTGGGCGTTGACACTCCAACATCCTTCACTATCGCTGCCTCAGTGCCAGTACCTTTGTCCCTGGTTCTGACCAGAGATGTTGATGTGGTCATGGTGCCAATTGAGCTCTGTTTTGGTGTTTCCATGCGTGTCTGGATACCCATGTCTCGCTTTTGCATGGGTGCTTCCTTAGACTCTGATACCTGTGTCCCCGTTTCTTTACTGCGCCGCCGGTCTGTAGAGGTCCCTCGGGTGTGCACAGTCTTGCCCGGGGATGAAGGTATGGACTCACATACAACATTGCTGGTGCGAAGGGCCATAAGGCGCTCTTGTAGTGTGGGTTTGCTGATGAATGGAGCAGTCTCTGAAGCCACCATGGCAACAGGATGGTGGTTGAGGGTGGTAGGACCATTTTGGTTAATATCGAGCATTGTCATGACTCCTACACTGCGTATACGGGAACCCACATGATTCACACCCACATCACGTGTCATAACCCAGCAGGTTGTTGATGCGTCACGAACTGGACGCCGACTTGTTTCTGCAAAGGAAACATCATTCTTAAAACACATGTCCCATGTGACATAGCCTGCACTGACATATTCAGTTAAGAATCTGCATTACTCATTTGGCAGTAAATGCACCTGTTGCACGACATTTGGAATCACACTTCTCGTACAGTAAAACTTGTACAGTGTTGAACATTAATCGAGTCATACTGCTAGCAACATTTTCCAAAGCGGCAGAAGAACAAATCTTGTTCGCACGGCATGCATTATCCATATCTTCGATTAGTTCCTCTGGCGCTTTGGAAAATGTCTCTAGCAGTATGACTCGATTAATGTCCAACACGGCACTTGATAGCAAAATCACTTTGTCCTGCGAATAATTTCCATAACCAGGAATCAGTAAGTATCCCTGGTAGTGATGTACCGACCTAGGAGGGGAATATACAGCCTAAAGATGGCAAAATCGGCTTGACTGCACTTTAGCCCCCCCAAAATATTGCAGGTTTCTATACATTTCCTGAAGCTCCTCCATGGGCTGAGTCGAATGACACTATTCCTTGGGTGGAGAAACGTTTCGTTAAAGAGTAATCGAATTATGAAGTTGCAAGTAATTAACAATGAATAAATTAAAATAAGCAAGTGTTCCATTGTTGACACTGTGTACTCCTTTTGCAGGGTTTGGGTATTCCCCATGGTAACGTGAGGGTTGCCACGGAAATGTGTTGGTAGGTCACCTGAAATACGATAATAATAAACAGTTCTGTTCTTGCTGGTTAATTTGAGACAGGGGAATGGGTCACAGGGATGGAGGTGCGCTTTGTGTTGGTGATGCTGTATGGCTTTTTGTAACCGCAACAGTACTGTCCATAAGATAGGCCTGTATCCGCTGAGGATAGGGCTGTATCCGCAACGAGTGAAGGTTAGGTTAGGTTAGGTTGGGTTAGTACATCGTACGCTGACGATAGGGCTGTATCCGCTGACGATAGGCATGTATCCGCTGAAGATAGGCTTGTATCCGCAACGAGTGAAGGTTATCTTTGGTTAGGTTGGGTTAGTACATCGTACGCTGACGATAGGGCTGTATCCGCTGAAGATAGGCCTGTATCCGCTGAGGATAGGGCCGGCGGTAACTTCGTCTACTGGTAGGGCCACCCAAGTCGGACAGGTCTTTGGGGTGGGAGACCGGCTTAGAGAAATGCCACGCCTTCATCTCTTTTTTTAAACAATACGAATAAACAGTTGCAACAATGGAACACTTTCACTTTTTTCATTTATTCATTGTTAATTACTTGCAATTTCATAATTCAATTACTCTTTAACGAAACGTTTCTCCACCCAAGGAATAGTGTCATTCGACTCAGCCCATGGAGGAGCTTCAGGAAATGTATAGAAACCTGCAATATTTTGGGGGGGCTAAAGTGCATCCTTACCGCAAAATCGCTGCAAACCAGCTGAGTCAAATTAATTTTAGAATAGTCCTTATGTACCTAATATCCTATGCAATGATGGGAATAACAATTACTCACTCAGTTCTGGGCAGGACAGAGTTAGTCGCACAAGCTCCTTCTTCCGTTTCAGGCAATACCATGGCATAGTTCAACTACCATACAAATAGTTCAATTTCCACAAAAATTTCCTTTCCTTGCTGTTCACTTTAGTTACATGTAAATGATGTTAGAATTTTGCTGTAAACATGCTAACAATTACATTGTGCAAGTCATTCCCATGGATCTGTGTAAGGGACTGGGGAGGGGTGAGAGAGAGAGAGTTGGTATTTGGAGTATTCGCCCTGCCCAGGGTTGGGAGGTGGTGAGTCCACTTCGAATCACCCACACAGAAGGGAATATTGATACTCTAGAACATGGACAAGGTAGCATGGACCACATAGCTGGGGAAGCTGCCGTGACCCTAATAAAGGCTCAGCCACAAACACCCTGTAGCTATGAGTACGTTGCTAAATTCATTGGCTGCCGCAGCGAGGGCAGTGGTTGAGCGCACAGAAAATTGCAATGGGTGCCTGGATCCATTTCCGTTGTCACAGGATTTTCATAGCTAATTGCCTAAGTGCAAATCTGTACATAAAGGCAAACCTAAAAATAATGAAAAACAAGGTGCCAACTGAGAAAGATTTCCTACTTCAGTTACTATCAAGTAAATTTTCTAAAGTCTGTAAAACGAAAGAACAATCTGACGTCATCGTTTTGTTTACCGACTCCTAGTCAATGTAAATCAGCCAATCGCACCTCTGCAACCTCACACTTTTCAAGTTTACATGGAGATGCCCTCACGCAACAATAAGAGTAAAACAGTAGGCGTATTCGGCAATTCAGATTTTTCTGAGATGCGTCGCGTGATATCTGAGTTGTTAGCCCTGCCCCTCAGAAGATTATTGCCGAACAGCCGAACCTGGGCCGAACTGAGAGACCCCCCTACCCGCCTGTGCTGCATCCCAGTGATATGCCAATGTTAGGGTATTTCGGTGCCGTATTTCGGACGCTTGCGGGTAATGGTGCGGGTAAAATGAAAATGCGGGTAAAAGAGGGTATTTTCAGGTCCTCTCGCGGGGTTTTCGGGCATTTTGCATTGGAAACACTGCTGCATCAATAACATGAATTTGTTGTCCGCCATGTTTCTCAGCAAGTAAGTCAGGTCAGGAGTACACTAAGTTCCTGAGCTTGGGAAGTCAGGTAGGGCGCATGCGCACTTACTTCAGGGGGCGTGGCACCTGATTTGCCAAACATCCAAACAGCCCAGGAAGACAGATTCCTGAATTGCCGAATACGCCTAGTGTCAACAAAAAAGAACAATCTGACACCACATGAATATGTCACTACTAGGCACTAATTTTCGGTGTGAGGGAGATTCAAACGGGGTGATTAGGTCGAACTTGTTGTGTGAGAGGCATTTCCATGGAAACAGGAAAAGTGGATGGTTCCAGAGGTGCATTTGGCAGATTCCGGTTGACTAGGAGTCGGTAAACAAAATGATGACGTCAGATCATTCTTTCGTTTTATGGACTTTAGTGCTGGATCCACAAATGGGTGTAAACAACATGCATGTCCATTTGAAATGTGATAAGAAAGTCAATCCCACATTGTTGATGTGTCAGTATCAAGTAAATTTTATTTGTGGCATGAATGTTTGCACCTCATTATGAACTAACCTCCTGGAGCAGATACCAGCTGAGTGGATCAAGTTTAGCTGGTAGCACCCTGCTTTCATTCTTCTCAAGTTTGCTGTCTTTACTAGCCATTATGACAAAATTAAGCATAAAAAGCTATTTACCAGAATTCTTCAAGGATGCTTGTGACAAAGTGTCTCTGCGGACATTTTCCCTGGAGTCCTCCTCCTCCTTCTTTGGGTCCAATACCTCTTCATCTTGCTTGTTGCCATTCAACTTACTCAAGTCCAAATTGGCATCAACAATGGAAATTGAATGGCCATTTTGAAATTTACCTGGAAAGGGAAATTAACATTATTTAAACTAAAATAGAGAATAGCCTGGTCCGCTGTCCTCCGACTACCATTGTTGAGTTCCAGACTGTTCATGTCACGACTATTGAGAAACCTGGTTCACTATTGAACAGTACATCCAATGCACCTACCACGTAATTACCTCAGTAAGCAGCAAATAATTTTTCTGACAGCATTGTCAGGGACAGGTGCACTGTATGCTGGGTCCAGCAGTAGGATCCATGTGATCTTAGGGTGCAAACCCTGCACTTGAAGTCATTGAGTACGTTTACATGGGACTAAAAATCGGCCTGACCCAGGCTTCCTAAGCAAGGCCTATCTACGCAAAGCCTGCTCCCACTTTTGCCACTGCTACATGGGACAGACTATACCGGGCACTACATGGGACCGAGGGGGTGAGCCGCCCGAAAATAGTCCCTACCATGCCGGGCCATACTCCGCTCCTCACAGCAAAATGTGCAATATGTGTAGCTCTGCAGCTACCGCATGGGCTGCCCATGATAATTAGGCAGTTGAATTACATGTACCAGCACTGTTTATTCGAGAAAGCCACAGATACGGGGGGACTATTTTCGCGGCCTGTAGTCCACTCAGAAGCAAGTCCTGAGCTGTTCACTAGCAGCCAATCACCGCCATCGCCTTAGGTAGACCACCCGATCCAACAGGCTTGGGCTGCGCCCGACAACGGATCAGATAAGGCCGGTCTATCGTAGGCCCAGCGGCTACATGGGAGTAAACCGGTTCGCCTAGCATAGGCGGCCGTAGCTAGGCCGATTTTTAGTCCCATGTAAACGTACTCATTAATTCCTCACTTTTTCCTTTAAAGGTACGTTTACATGTGAGCAATTTGACGAGAGAAGCAGAGTGAAATCTTCGCCGAGGCTAAGTAACCCAAGTAACCAATATTGTTTGAGGCGAACATCTGTTGTTAATTGCAGCCTCGGCGAAGATTTCCCTCGTCAAATCGTTCGCATGTAAACGAAGCTTACTAACACTTTGCACGATGCCATGCCAAACTTGAATGGCAGGGTACATATGACAAACACTGCACATGAAGACTAGCAGCTTTTTCTGCGATGCTTGTTGTTACCATTGACTATTAGTTATGCAATAAATTACCTGCAGCAGAATTGTCTGATGCCGTTGACGAAGAGCGGATGAAGTTCTTCCCTGGACCAAACTTCACACAAGTAAGACGAGGGTCCTTTTCCGTAGGCTCTCCAGTGCCCAGGTGCAATTGTTGTTGCAGCTGCCGCTTCTCCTCAGTTAGGACTGCAAGCCTGACCTGTCACCCAACAAAGCCATTAGCTCTACCCAAAAACTGGTCAAAATTCCAATGCAACCTTAGAATCTGTATTTCCCATATGACACTAGTACTACCATGTAACTGACTCTGTAAACCTCCCAATGCACACGTAACCCGGACCTTTAAACAGCAATCCAAAGTCCCTTGATACTAACCCCACATCAGAGCTGATAAGGTATCATCCAGGATGGAAAAACAAGAGTAACAAAATAGCATCTTACCTGCAGGACGGGAATGGCTCTGACCTGATCTTCAAGTTCCTTCATCTTCCTGAGACTGCAGGCCATCTGCTCCCGGATGGTCTGCAGGGTTTGAAATGAGGGAGGGAAGGCAGGCATTACAAATCAATGCTCCAGCTGTGAGTCAATGGGGGTGAACAGTGGGGAAAATCCCCCTGACTTTTTGTGGGTTCCATTCACACAACGTCACATGGGCAGGTAGGCTTCTTATAACCCACTACTTATTGATCCGCTGAATCAGTCCATGTGGGAGCCTGGTGCAGTGAACACTGCAGTAAGACAGGCCTAGTTTACTTGATGCAAAGCAGTGTTTGTTTTGGGTTGGCATGTTCATGGGCCATGGAAAACACCAACTGTACTTACCAGCAGTGGCATGTTATGATGAAAATGTGACTTGTTATGTTAAAAATGTGCCATGTTTTCATGAAAATATGCTGCTCTTGTGTAATGATAAGGTCAGAGTGTATTTTTTTCAGCTGTTGCATAACTTGTCAAGGATACTTCAACAATGGCCATAACTTCAGATAATTAAAGATGTCACAATGGATATCCAACAATTTCACTATTCTTTTGAAATGCAAAAAGTTCAAGGACTACAGTGATTCTGCACAAAACTTCCAAATCAATACTAACAATATTTTGATATCATTTTGTTGCTTTAGGCTATGAATGGAGGCTAATTTTGGCAATGAAACTACAAAATAAAACGAAAGTACATTCGTATGAGTGCACTTGTTCGAAAAATGATGGAAAAATGCAACCTGCATCTTTACGTGCATAGTCAACTGGTGATGTCCTTCAAAAGGACAGGCTTTATTTCCTCCTTATCAGCAGAAAGGCAAGTTAAAAAAAAGTGCTCACAAAGTAATTTTTCTGTGTAGGTCAGAAAATTTACCTAGGGCAAAGGGCTAGAACTGCAGCGATGAAAATGAAGCTTCACAAAATCACTAATAAAATCGGGGCAATATTTGCATTCGATTAACTCCTACTACGCAACTTAGGGCCCATTTCACCAAGGCCGGTTCTTTCTGAAAATCCCTGCAAATAGAATAGGGATTTTCTGAAAGAACCGGTTTTTTAAATATCAAAACCGACCCTTAATATCACTTTCAATGGCTATTTTCTTCCATGTGGGTGGAGAGAGGCCACCACAGATCTGTTACAGAAATTCTATTAACTAGCATATCTACTGTACTTTGATGATTACATTTTAAATGTTAAAAAAGGAGAAAATAATGTCCCAGTTATAGAGTTAAATCCAAGTGTGCATAGTAGGTCATCCTAATGTCCCAGTTATGACCTGGTTCATTTTAAAGAGTCTAGTTTTCTTTGCTGTGAATATTCTTCTGCATCACATTCTAAGACTACACTATTATGTATAATAATAATAATAAGAATAAGAATAATAAGAATAATAATAATGAAGAAGAAAAAGCAGTCTTACCTGAAGCGAGTTGGCTCCAACTGTACCACCACCATTTTCCATAGCATCATCCTCTGGAGCGAATGGCTTTGTAGATGTAGTGCTGATGCAGGATCTGTTCAACGTCATTGATGATGTTGCCTCCAACAAAATTTCAGATCTTGACTCCATCAGATTAGGTTGCTCTGGTGAAAAGAGAGGCAGAAAAAACAATACATGAATACCTGCAGGCTATCATGACATCTGTGCCATAAAAACAACACAGCTAACTCATGGCATCCCTGAACACTGGCCTGCATTTTATTGCAATATGGGTAATTCCATGGCAACAGAGACATGATCCAAAAATGAAGTCACTTATCGTGGTGTGGAGATGGCTTATTGAAAGCAGATCATTATGTCACATGAAGTAAGCATAGCAACGTTCGGTACCTACCAGGTAGTAGCAGAACCATGGAATAGTAAAGATATAATAGTCGTAACTGACGCAACTTCGGACTGTTTGGGAGGCATGGTGGTCTAGTGGCTACGCCGCTGGCCAGCCAAGCGGGAGGCCGGGGTTCAAATCCCGTCCCCGTCACCTCTGCTTGGCCGGGTCTTTTTCCGCTTTTCACCCGACATGCCGGAGCAGAATTGCACTCCCTTCTCTGCTCGGGGCCAGGAGAAAAGGTCTGGTGTTTAAGAGGGTCTGCAATGACTAGAAACTACATGAGAGCGCCCTCCCTTGGGAAGCTACCCTTCCCCATACGCCCGTGGACCAGGGCGTTGCGACGAAAAAAAACTGTATGTAAAAATTGCAAAATAAATAAAGGTCCGTGCAATACCTCGAATGAGGTCCGCACTACCCAATTATTATTATTATTATTAACTTCGGACTGTTTGCTGCGTCAGTCACGTTAATCCTAATTTCACCTAACATGAACATGAATAGGCGTGGTCTAAAATAATCACAAAATTGCTTCTCCAGTGTAGATCACATGTCAGTTGGAAGATTACTTCTACACACATTCAGCGCACAGGGTTTCAAGTCACTACAGCACCCCCAAAGAGCCTGTCTTTCATGTTGCGTCAGTTACATTACATTAATGTTTTACAGAGTCCATTCAAGTTACTGTTGCAAAATAACAAAAATGTGGCAATAAGCTACCAGGAGGCAGCCACATGGGAATAATTTTAAATTCCTTTTCCATTAACATTTGCCATTGCAATAAATATAAGTAGAGCATGAATCCTGTCCAGGTGTTGCATCAGTTACAGTGGAATTGCTCATAAGCAAATTCGTCAATTTTAACATGTTCTTACAGAAATTGATTTTACCTCACAGGGTGCAGAAAATTTTCAAGACTACCACCAAAATCATCAAATCATGATTTTGGTCTATACTTGACAGTTACATGGAAACTTACACAACAGTAAAAATGAAAAATATTAACTTTGGTTTCTATATTAATAGGATTCTCTGAGAGACCTACGGCCTTTTGAGACATCTTTATAACCCTAGCTTTATTCAACTGCTAAGCTGGCATACTTAATAATGGCAGGATCCAGGAGAATAACTACAAAACTCACACAAATAAGAACAGAATGCATTGAAACTTTTTGCATGGGCAAATCTTCACCTGACCCATTGATTGAATGTGAGGACTCACAGATGGAAGGCTACTTCACCTTCTTCACTGATATGAACTCCTTCAAATTCTGCTGGCTTCCATTCCAATGCCCTGTCCTCCTTCCTCCCTGCTTCATAATCTTCCCCACTCTTTGATCTGGCCCACTGGTCTTCAAAGTTGGCCACTGCTTCCTGGAGTCCATCCCGAGATTTTGGCCTTGATGGTAAAGGTGGTGGAAGAGGTGGCAACCGGGGTAGTGCGTTGCATTCAGATCCTTCTTCCTCTGCTTCCGAGCCGTATCCTACAATCACATTTCGACCCCCGTTGAGACCTAGTAGGGTCTTGGCTGACTGGTGGCCCCTCCGTTTTAGGCGCACCTTCCTCTGAGTTCCCAACCGATCTCCCGACTCCCATGCTTGGGCCACAGCCTGTAAGCATACCAAAAAAATTTCACACTGAATAAAAAATTTAGGTATATAGGTCAAGACCTTACTATAAATCTTGACAGCCTTAAAAACCAGCAGGGTATTCTCACTCTGATAAAATTAAAATAGGCAAACAGGAAACAATGCCATTAAAAGGAGGGCAATGACATAAAGAAGGACTTAACATGTGCAATGGTTGACAGCTTGACTAAGGTGCAAAAGCAGTACGGGAGGTGCTGTACCAGAATAAAATTGCAGTCACTAAAACGTGCAAGGGCGCCCCCTGTTGTTTGAAATTGATGCCAGTGCATTACTCTAGCGTCTAGCACATTCACGTGCGCTCACACATACATGCCTGCAAGCAGTGCCACTAAACAATCAGGGCTACCAACAGCACACACCTGTGCCTTTAATTATTACCCTTATAGATCCCATCCATTACAGTTTGACAAAAAAAGGCAAGTTACTGATAAATTAGTTACTTTCTATTAAATTCTGTCCTTTGCTCTGACCTAATACATATACTAAATAATAATAAACCCCTGACAAAGCACAACCAGCAACTGGTGCATAAAAATCCACAAAACTACAACATGAATCACTACTACTAAATTCACGGTGGAAGACCGGATAGGCTCCACCCCCTACCACTGGTCATGGCCAGCTCTGCTGCCAAATGTGGAAGGTTCGATGGTTTATGGCAGGTGACTCCTTTATTTACCTCTTCTACCCCAATAAACCCTATTGTACCTCTCCCCACATCCATCCCTCCCCTTGAGGCGATTGCCACTCTTGGCAACTCAGCAGGAGTGTGCCAAGCCGGGAAAAACGGTTAAGCTCTACTCCAATGGTATTTCTCCATAAGCTTTCCCTAATACTACAAAAATGTCGAACGTATTTCCAAACGTGATTTTTCAGTGGGCAGGGCCTATCCGGTCTTCCACCGTGAATTTAGTAGTACTAGCAACTGATGATTCATTACTATGAGAATTGCAAAACCTTACATAGCTCACAAATACAGATATTCATTAACTAATGTTATTGCATCAATAGAGTAAGCTATGTTCATTTATATTTGTCTCCCAAAAATTTGGGTGCATTTTCATTTACAATTAAATTTTCTTTTTGCAGTGAACAAAACACAAAATATTAAACACTACCAACCATGATGCCAAAATATCCCAGATAACTGTCTTTGAAAGATAATAAACAAGGGACACAGATTTTCAGATTAATTAGCTGAAGAAATTTAACACTGAGATAGCAATAATCTACCTGGCAATACTGGACAAAGTCCACATCAATATGATATCCATATGGACAGCATGTGCATCGACTGCGTGCCTTTGGCAGTCTGCATTGTAGGGGTTCACCAGGAGATGAGGCATAGTGGACATGATCAGAAGTGGGGAGGGATGAAGAAAAGGGAAGGGGGGGTGGAGGTGGAGAGGCAGTGGTTCTCTTCACCACCATCATTCCAGGTTGTCTCTCCTCACATCAGCTTCCATGTCCTCACTCACACTGCTCCACACATTCTCCCTGCAGAAAAAGTGCTATTTGATAAAAACTCAAGGTCCATAAGCTAAAAATATCAAATACTGTAAATTCATCCCAACACAGACACACTTTTAATGTGCACAAAAAGTAGCTACTGTACTAATAGCATGCTAATTAAAAATTTTGCAATGAAAGTTAAGAAATAGTTATGCATATAAGTATATTATTTAGTTATACAGGGTGGTCGGTAAATGGCGCACAAGCTTCAGGTAGCGAGATTCCTTGTGAAAAACCAGTATATGGAAGTGAAGGTCCTATTGCTCTACGATGCCTGGTTAGGGCTCATGAGGTCTCCAAAGTTTAGGCCAAATCATGACATCACATCCGCCCGCGAAATTCAAACATTACCGTATCGCTACAGTACACGGTTTGTTACCAGGCATTGACATGTTGACACCCCCCACATTTTCATCAAACAATGGAACCGTATAAACTGGCGGGGACGTTGCCAGGCGTTTCCATACCGCCGTTGCCACGTGCCTGGCAACGTCCCTGCGAGTTTATACGGTTCCGTTGTTTGATGAAAATGTGGGGGGTGTCAACATGGCAATGCCTGGCAACAAACCGTGTACTGTAGCGATACGGTAATGTTTGAATTTCGCGGGCGGATGTGACGTCATGATTTGGCCCAAACTTTGGAGACCTCGTGAGCCCTAACCAGGCATCGTAGAGCAGTAGGACCTTCACTTCCATATACTGGTTTTTCACAAGGATTCTCGCTACCTGATTACCGACCACCCTGTATATGGTAAGAATTACAACTAGTATGAAACCTTCGATTCAAGACCAACTTCAAAAGTTTACTGCATAATAACTAGTACAACCTTTTAAAGTTCCTGCTTTGAGAGATATATGGTGAAAAAATTCAATGTAGGACAACGTATCGATATATCAGAAGTCAATGTGGCAATAAACAAAATCCTGGTACCGGTATCTAAATGATGTCCTCCCAAATGTCTAGCCTGCCAACTGCCACACACCCCAAACCAGTTTTACTTCATTCTGACAATACATCACACTGAAATAAGCACTTTGTATGCCTGATCCTATCACTCAACCTGGATACATACCTAAATGTGACATAACCAGTGATATCCAGGGCTGATGGCATCCAATTATGATTGATATCCCCAAATGGACGGTAAACAAAGCGCAAGGTTAATTCCCCACCTGCAGTAAGTCCATTTAGAGCTACCCTCATCGCCCTTGCCTTGGCCCACACACCGGAGACGCCCACACATGTAGGAGAACGTCACTTAACTGGCTCACGAAAGGCCATTACCATTGGCCGCCCTGTTATGCATGTGGGCTCCAGACGCTGCTATAGGAATAAATTTACAATCCTGTTCCACTCACTCAGGCATCTGGATGTAACTTGTTGACACTTTCTTTTACTCAGATTTCTCAATTATCAGTGAATGGTTCTATTAAGTTCACATCATTTGTCATCATTTAGCCTGACTTCTGATCAGTGGCATTTTCCATTAATTTTACATTTCACTGTAGAGGTTTTGAACCTGTGTGCAGACTCTTCCATCCAAAACAATAATGTCAGCCGCAAGAAAGCATAATTTTAAAACATCCAGTACATATTCAACTGTAACATTCTGCACACATTTAAAACATACAAAAAATTTGAGCGACATGCATGGTACCAGTTGTTGTAAATACGAGTATATTACGCAAGCTGCATGCTGCATGGAAAACAGGTGGTTGAAGTTGTCAGAATCCAACTGCCAGGAATGATCTATTCACGTCTGTTACTAACATGCAGCCTCCCCCATCCGGTTTCCAGGCAGAAAAATTGCCATTTATGTAACTGTGCATGCAAAATGGTCACGTGCTGGGCAGGATATGTCAACCAAGGACACTAGCTCTCAAGTCAACTCAGAATGAGGGCATACTCTTTCTCCTGTCAGATTAATTTTACAGTTCAAATACTTATATTCTGATTAAAAAGTTCAGGAGAAAGGTCAAATTTTACATGAAGTCGCCGTATTTACTGCACATGTAATTACCATAATTACTACATTAGTCAGCAATGAGTTTGCATAAAATGCAAAGCAAGTCAGGTATGACTTCCCATTAATAATGAATCTAATTATTTCGCATAATACGATTAAATTGCCTTTCATCTCCCAGGTGTCTACTCATCTCCCTTGCTGATGGCAAGTACATGTTCAAAAACAGGTCAAGGTAAGAAGTGTGCTGCATTGCCAAGTGAGAGCATACTGGTTTGGCAATAATGCCTCAGGCCATTAGCAATGCCTGGGGATTCGCCCACACTTTTAATTAGGCGCACCCAAGGAGCTGTGCCCTCCTCCCATGCATTTAATCTGCACGCTCCACTGCAGAAATCATGGGCTGGTGAAGGAGTCATTAGAGTGGTGCAGCATATATGTGGATTCTCAGCTCCTACAAACCCAGTCCATGAAGCAAGGTCACTTCATGTCTTTAAAAATAAAAGTGGCGTCACATGCATTCCTGCAGCTACCTCGTATTGCTTAATTAGCACTTTTTCATGCCTTTGGCTGTGAAGTATCCCTAACAGTAGCTTCCAACATCTGCTTTGTTCAGTGGGATAGGTTCAGGGATTAGGTTACATCCGGTTACATCATTTTGAAACTGGGACACTGATAAGGACATGTATCTGAGTCATAAACTGAACAATTTTCTATTATTATCTCTGCTTCAACCTCAGATCAAACTACTATCAGTGCCATAAGTTGTTTGCTTTTAGTTGTGGCATCATCATTCATATGAACAATTAATGCTTATCACCTTTGTGTAATCTTTCAAAAAGAAAAAAGCTCTACTTTCATTAGAAGAAAGCAACAAATTTTTGGAAACCATATGTCTAACTTTCCATCACCACACGAAATCTCGATTTCTCATGCAAAGCTACATGCTGCGTAAGCACTGAAAGGCAGAAGAAAACAGTGGGGTACAAACATAAAAATGGCATGTGCGATAGTTAAGCAGCAAAAAAAAGTTTCTCATCCCAGATAACAGATATCAGGTTTTTCCAGTCATGCTTACATGATCCACAAAAAAGGACTGTTCTGTGCAGTGTGTTGTAATGTTAACAAATGCAAGTGAAAAATTGTGCTGACAATATGCTGCAGAGTAATCTGCAAACCAACTTGCCTTTTTAAGCATTTAAGGCCCAGTTGCATAGAAGATTTTACTCAGGAAAGGCATGCTTATGGTGGAAACAATCTATGGTACCAAGAATGCCCATTAGCTGTCATCAATTACAATTAAGAAAGGATATGTTGTCAGATTGATATCATTGTGCACCATGATCATTTTTAGTGGAAATTGTTCATAATGATATCACATGAAATGTGAAATACAGGTTTTAAACTATGTTCCCAGAAGTTGTGAAAATCAGGACTTGAACGTAGAGAATTTGTAAATTTATGGCTTTTAAAAATTTTGCCCATAAAGAACACTGAAAAGCTGCAAAATCTTTATAGCATTTTAAAGACAGTGGTAGATATGAAATTTTTATAGTTGTACATTGTTCACTAAAACTGATTACTAATAAAAATGCTGTTTTGAAAAACCTGGTTGCAAAATCTGCCAAGACTCAAAATGATCTCTTTTAGTGGGAAAATTAATATCCCTATGCCAATTCGGTTAAGTTCAGGTTCGAGTGAACAGTATGTGATTCCAAAAACTGCCATCAGACTTATTATCTATCACTGCCGAAAAATTACAATATAATTTTTCTACAAGGTTCTTACTGTCTGCATTGACCAATTGAAAACTTTTTAAAATTCACGACATCAACGCTTGATCAACGCTCAAATTTTCACAACCCTGAGAACAGACAAAACTTTTGTCACCTAACATTATTAGGAACAACTTCCAGTGAAGATTACTGTGGGATTACCCAATCTTCTGATAATGTCCGCACTTAGCACCAGATACTGCAGGTAAATAACTTTACGTTGCTCGCTGTTAAAAAATAATATGCCTGCACAATACTGTCAGGATCAGCCCACACATTTCTAACAAACTACACTACGATACTGCAGCTCAATTGTGCTCACGCACACTTTGTAATCTCCACATTACAATGCCGATGCCTTTGTTTTTATAAAACCAACCTATAAAAATCCACATTGAAAAAATTCAAAGGCACACTCCTTGCTTGTGCTTATGCATTTGATGTTACACTAGGTGTTGCCCACCCTGGCCTCTTGCCCAGACATGCACCTCAGCCTCCCCCACATGTGCGTAACCCACCGGCCAACAGGCCAACACATATTTTTTTCTCACCAAATCTCCCCCGACGACCACCTGTTCTGACAGCACCCGAAATCTCCTTCCCCCGAAATTCCACAACTTCCCTTCCTTGCCTCCCACCCAGGTTCCTCCAGTGGGAGTGGGCCAGCTTATACTCACCCACACATGCATCCCCGATCCCCCTGTCTCCAAGCAAGGGAGGCGGCTGATCCCACACACTCACCTCCTCAGGTTTGCCTTTCTCCAGCGCTTCTCCTCCTCCTACCAGCAGCTGCCCCCCCGCTTGTCTGCCTCCCACCAGTGTTGCCGGTTCAAATCACCCGCACCATCACATATATTATCAGAATACAATTTAAATTCCTAATTATAAATTATACATTTTGCATATAAATAAACAGAGCTTGAAATATCACGTTCGATTTGGATGGTGCTGCCATCTGCTGCTTGTTGTACGCTGCTGAGGTTAACACGGTCAAGTTTTGTTGTGGAACTGCTGAGCAGTGGTTGGTCAATGTGGCTCAATGCTGGTCTGCAATTGGATGAGCCAAGATGTGACGCAATCGCAGTTGACAGGGTGATGAAGTGGAGATTGTACAGCTGCTGATGGACAAAGATTCGGCTGGATTCTGGACGTTTGGGCTTGGATGTTATGTGAATGGGTGAGTTGGCCGGGTTTGAACTACCTCTGGGTCACAGTGGGCAGCAGGGGACTGTTGACAGGACCAGGGATCCTGACAGGACCAACTCTGCATGTAAATGACCCTGGTTGTGTTGGAACTAGTGATGGAACAGGGGTTGATGGACTGCATTTAATGAGGTAATGCTTTCCACGCTTTCCACAGTCTCAAGCATGGCAGAGGCTGCAGCTGGGGATGCCGCAGATGAGAACGCCCCGCTCAAATCACAGCACAGCAGGCGACGCTCCTTTGTCCGCTTCGTAAACAAGACCCAGAGACAAGTGGACATCATCTGGATCAACTATGAGGGAGCCAGGATAAAGTACAAGGTGATGCACAAGGAATAGTAAATGTGTGCTTACAAGTCTGGCAGAGAGTTGTATGAGATTTCCTGATAGTGGCGTAAGAGCGTTTCCAACGGTTTCCAAGATGATCATGCATGAAGCACTTCCATCCACACATATGCCAGTATTTTCCCAGTAGTGTACAAAGTTTCAGAGCAATACAAATAATCTTTCACTTACAGACTCTGGGTTCCGAGGAGTTTATCGACGTCGACACATTTGTGTCCCACCCGTGGATCTTCCGTGATTCATACACCCGGGACATGCTCGTGGCTCGGTCCAGCCCAGTGTTCTGTCCCCCACAGTGGGTGCACCCCAGTGGGAGTACCCGACCGCAGAGGTACCTAGTGCACATCACCATTCCTGTGTATAGCCTGAGGGAGAGATGCTTGCAGGTGGTGCGAGGGATGCTGACCAGACATGAGCATGCCTTTCAACTCGGCATTCCTGCCAACCTGCAGCAAGAGCTGGCAGCCAGATCCTGTGCAGGTCCCCCTCGTGCTATTGTATGATTCTCACAAAAGTGGTCTTATTGTCAACTTGTGCCATTGTTGTCTATATCTTTCCATCCTCCTCCTCCTCCTTAAGATTTAATAAAGAGTTGTTTTGTTATGCATACTGCCCATGGAGTAAGTCACTTGTACACCATAGAGGACATATTATATGGAGGTCAAAGAAGTCAGGAAGTCACTCGTACATTGAAATCCTGAATGGCTTACCCCTCGATACTGGCTCTTGATTTGTACTGGTTACTATGTGAATTCGTATCATTTGTGTTTGGAGAGACATACATTACCATTTTTTAAGCAAATAATAAAATTTTTACAATATCAACATTTTCCCTAATATATTCAGGTGAAACTGCAAGATCTTTCGGGTCTCCCTAAGTGAATCACAGTCTAAGTTTGAGAAACTATTACACTTGTAGATCCTTGGTCAGTGATCAGGATCCCAATGCAGACTGACTGTAAGTTAGTGTGGTTACTGCATATTGCGTGTTACCGTATGGAACACTAGTAACTGCGATCAGGATAGTACAGTAGGGGAGACTGGGGCACAGTGGACCTTTCCATTTTAAAAATCGAAAAAGCCGCCAAATTTTTTTCATCTGGTACCTCGTGAAACAAGTCACTGCCATGCTCCTGCCAACATGGCTGGCAACGGCTAGCGATCGATCGATCGATAGATATCCAGTGAAATCGATTTGAAGATAAGTGAAGTAAATTACTAACCCACAGTTTAAATGCCACTTCAGGCGTAGATGTTGGGCATGAGCCTGATATAAAAATCTTGTGGAATAGTTCCGCCCTTTGCCCATGAATTACCGGAAGTTTGGTCAGCCTAACTTGCAATCGAAGTTACAATCATAGCATTATGTCAGTTGCTGCTGTCCGGGGCACAGTGGTCCAGTCGTTTGCGGGGCACAGTGGTCCATGTACCACTGTGCCCCGAAATGCACACTGTGTCCCGAAATGAACAGCTGTAAAAAAAATATGTGAGACAATTATTTTAAAAATGTGAATTAGGTAGAAAAAGGGCAAAACTGATTTTGACAAACCACCCTCCAAATGAACAACTGTAAAAAAAAAAAGGTGAGACAATGCTTTTTAAAATGTGAATTAGGTAGAAAAAAGGGGCAAAACTGTGATGTTGACACATCCTCAAATTGAACAGCTGTAAAAAAAAAATGTTAGGCAATGATAATAAACTTCTTGTGTGAATTAGGGGTCCCAATCACTTCCGGACCACTGTGCCCCACCTATTGGGGTACAGTGGACCATTTGCAGGGGGTCGCTTCTAAATTTTTTTAAAGCCAAAAGGATGGCACTGCCTGTGAATATAGTAGTGACTTATATTACCAAGGAGTATCTCCACCATGCCTGAAAATATGGGGTGTGTAGGTATAACAGGTAGGTATATAAAAATTCTAATGTGCAAAAGTGGTCCACTGTGCCCCGGTCTCCCCTACAATGTTTGGCTGTGTGAGAGCAGTCAAATACACTCTTGCTATGAGAAACCAGTAATGTTCGTTTCTGCCATGGGGCTTCTCTATTTTGCCAGTAGGTTACAAGGAAAAATTTAATGTAGGTACCGGTATCCAAGTCGAGGCTATGGTAGACAATTAATTATGGGTTGCTATTTGGCATTAATGAAAAAAAATGTTGCTATAGGAATAATAAAATATATCTATCTGCTGATATTCATTCCTTTTTTGTCCAAAGCAACCATACTGTACTTTTTCAAATTATTTGTTATGTATTATGAGAGTTTCACAATTACGATAGTACATCGAGGTTGTAGTCATGGGCACTAGATGGTAGCCATGCCCTGGAACTCCTCTCTAGAACACTTTCCCCCTGCATTACACTGAGCAGCACTTCATCATCGAGTGTCACATCTTCACCTAATGTATTGGTGTAATGCAATTAGGACACATGTTCACACCTTCTTTTTGCTCCATCCTGAAAGTTTTTCACCACTGGAGATAGAAATGTGGGCGAAATCATCTGACAACTTATTTCTGACTACGTGCCTGAGTGTGAAGACGTTCTTCCTGTCAAAATCAATCTGCTGTATTCAGGCGATGGTGAAAATGTCAAATTGAATCGACGCCATCCTCTGAAAAAAAACAGTGGTAAAATAAGCATCGGAAAAATGGATTTTCTGGAGAAAAATGATAGTTCTTCAAATCAAGATATAAAGTGAATTCTCCTGTATATATGAAAGGTTTGTCTGTTTGTCCAGTTTTTCCTCAACATCCGGGCTGAAGCATCTAGGGTGCTGCAGTTGTGTCCAATAATCTGCAAAAAAAATGTTTACTTTAATATTAACAACAACAAAAAAATTCGACCTCATGAAAACGTGCACAGGATGTTCTTGGCAGCATTTCGTGCACCCTTTGCACAATTCAGCAAATGGTCCAAAATTGCATTAAATGAGCGGACATGGGATAAGTGAATCATTACACCAAAAGTGCAACATCTGCTCGACAGATTGTCGCGAAATGACTGGGAATTCTGGTCACGCCGCAATCCCGAAGTGGTTTTTAGCACTCATTTTTCAGTGGACATGCATCGACGATGCTTTTCACCGACTGTCGCACATAAATCCAGGCCTAAGCCGGAAACCTGCGTCAACATGGCCCCGATATAACCTTCCACTGAAAAAGATCGTTGGATACGTCCAAATATTTTCATAGACTCTTTCATGACTCGCTTCCTCTCAATATCTACGAGGCAATGACGCAACTAGTCAAAGGCCAACATCTACCAGCTTCCTTTCAGATTTATGCTTGCATATTAAATTTTTTTTTCGTACGCACAAACGCATAAATAGTAGTGACTCAAGTGCGTCGGATGATACGGCCTAAGAAAAGGAGGGCAGAAGCTTTTAAGCTATCATGTGAGAAAGAGCATTCCTATGGGGGTCGAAGGGTCAAAGTTCAGGAGTGTCTTCACCAGTTAGGTGCCTGCTACAAAACGCATGGGAGAACACTCCAGGGCAGATATGTGGTTCAGGAAATGTGGTGAGGAAAATTGCGCAAAATGAATTTTCGAGGGTGCAAAAAAAACAACCAGAAAACTCATTACACCAACCGAAATGAAGTCGTGAGTTCAAGGAAAACGGACATTTTACTAATCTGCTGAAAAACCGCAAACGTTTACTTTTGCCAGCAGCTAGTACTACTTCATTTAAATTGTTCCTCGCAAATATTATGACTGCAATGAATCATATGTTGTAAAAACCTAATATTGTCTGTTTACAACGTATGGAAGTGTGTAATTGGTTAGAGAGATGCTTGGCTCATTCCCATTGGCTAATCTGCGCTTACACCGAAGCAGTGGTATAGCGGAGGAGATATGGTATCCGACTGCTAATCGGGAGGTCCTCGGTTCGAATCCCGGCGGCCGCCGACCCTGACCGTGGTTTTCTGTGGTTTCCCATGGTCTCACCAGGAAAATGCCGGGGTCGTGTCCATAATTATAGGCCACAGCCGCTTCCTTCCGTCCCTATCCCATCCCCATATAAGAGAAGTAAAACCGAAAGTAAGAGTTCCAGATAAAAAATATGGTGGTATCCCACCCCCCTAAGAGGGCCTATGGCTCTAGCACGGGGTACAAATTATTATTATTATTATTATTATTATTATTATTATTATTATTATTATTATTATTATTATTAATCCGCGCTTACGTAAACTATAATTACAAGTAGTTCTTCCTCCCATCCACCAGAGGCGCTGCCTCTCCCCATTGCGCAGGCGCATAACGGGAGTCAATCGGAAGCATCGGTCCTACAACGAAATATTTTAATATTATATATGTCTGTCTGATGTATGTCTGTCTGATACTTGTTCACAGACAGACAGACAGCCGTTCTAAGTACTGTGCGATATTTCGATACATCGACTGTCGATACGATATTTTTCTAATATCGACGATGCGATATCCGACGCTTGGCATGTGCGGTGTATCGAATATCGCCGCTTTTCAATGTCGGTTCGATGTCGGTTGGCGATGTCGGTTTTTCGGTTGACGATACATAGACTTCGATGCGATATTTTTTGAGTGTTGCAATTTCGGATATCGCACAGCCCCAACATTTGCCCCAAATGTATGATAGACAAGAAATGAAATTATTGCATGTCTTTTCTACATACCGTAATATCTCTCTCAAAAAAAATATTTGGAGACGATTGCGGATTTTGTATTCAATGCAAAATCGTCTCCATCTTTTTGTGCGATATGTCCCTAGCTGTTCAGTTGTTTGTTTGTTCGGACAATTTTGGATAGAAGTCCTCTTCATAAATTCATATCATGTGATTAGTGCCAAAAATATTTAAAAACCTAAAAAGGGGGGAACTTCTCAATAAACTTTAAATTAACTTACGATCTTTCACCCTGTTGCACATTGCAAAAAAAAAATCATCCGATGACTCAACAGCAATTAAGGCGGTAATTTTAATCGAACTATGCAGATGATTAGCCCGTATAAGGAGTGAACCTGAAAGCCTGGGGTAGGGGTATATAATAAGGTATGGCGATGGCGGGTCTACTGCGGGAAGATGAGCTTTCCAAAAAGCTCCCAGTTGCAGCCCTTTTGTGGCAAATTAATGGGGGCGGTTGCAACGGCGCGGAAAGGAGATTAGCGGCTTTTCTCTAAAGGGGCGGTAGGGGAGGGAGGAGAAGGAGGGTTGATGATAAAAGGTGGGGAGGGGGGATGTGATGTCAAGAACTTTGCTCAATCCGGCAACATCACCTCTAAGTCGCAACTAACATCAAAGATCAACCCTACACGAGGATTAAGTTCGCCGAATTTCATTCGGCCGAATCGGCTAAAAAATTCCAAGACAATCCAAAATGAAGGGCGTG
Organism: Catajapyx aquilonaris; assembly: GCA_000934665.2. NCBI lineage: Eukaryota > Metazoa > Arthropoda > Diplura > Dicellurata > Japygidae > Catajapyx > Catajapyx aquilonaris. Next base: position 24,742 of record KZ539353.1, read on the forward strand.
ACCCTCTATTTTTTTGTACATTGCTGAGACAACGAGGAAATGACACCAATGACGCCACTGGTCTCCCTTACTCCAATCTTGAAGCAAATTACATGTTTTTTTTTTCTTAGGGGGAAGGAGGGGGGACGGTTCTATTGTTATTTTGCAAAGGGGGGAGAGGGAAAGGGGGGTGAAG